>JXCR01109077.1:0-48140 GCA_002079205.1 Phalaenopsis hybrid cultivar
TCTCCTTATTATCTATGAACTTCTCCATCAAACCTCTCAATAAATGTATAGCTTCCATAGTACACCTGTCCGGCATAAATCCAAATTGATTATGAGAAATATTTGTAATATGTCTTAAACTATCTTCAATTACCCTCTCCCATAATTTCAAACTATGACACATCAACTTAATTCCTCTATAATTTGCACACTCTTGTGCATCCTCTTTATTCTTAAAAATGAAACCAAAATACTCTTCCTCCACTCCTCGGGAATCTTTTTAGTTTTTAAATTAATATTAAAGAGTTTAGTAAGCCAAGTAACTCCTAAATGGTCAAAACACTCTTCGTCCACTCCTCAGGCTTCTTTTTAGTTTTTGAAATAATATTAAAGAGTTTAGTAATCCAAGAAACTCCTAAATCTCCTAAATATTTACACACTTCAATTAGGATATCATCAGGTCCTACAAACGTTCTATCCTTGGTTTTTTTAAAGTCTCTTCAACTTCTTTTTTACTAATGTGACAGTAAAAATGAAATATTTTATTATTATTAACTATATTAAAATCACTAAAGTCGATCGTATTTTCAGAAAATTCATTAAAAAGTTTATCAAGATAACTCACTTACCTATGTTGAATATATTTTTTCTAAGAAAAGCACTTTTTGATTTTCATCTTTAATACACTTGAGTTAAAATCTTTACTTTTCTTTTCTCTTTGTTTGGCTAGTCTATGCATATATTTTTCACCCTCCTTAGTATCTAATATATTATAAATATTATTAAAAGCAAAATTCTTAACGTCACAGATTGTTCTTTTAGATTCTCTGCGGACCATTTGATATTTTCTCAGTTCTCTAAGCTTTCACATTTAAACCAAATTTTATAATAAAACTTCTTATACTTTTTCTTTTCTTGCACATTATTATTCTACCACCAACTATACTTATTTATAGAATTTTTTTTATTTTTCAAGTACAACTTTTGTCACTTGTTTAATAGTGTTTGTTATTTTATCTCACATAGCATTNTTTATACTTTATCTTTTCTTGCACATTATTATTCTACCACCAACTATATTTATTTATAGAATTTTTTTTTATTTTTCAAGTACAACTTTTGTCACTTGTTTAATAGTGTTTGTTATTTTATCTCACATAGCATTTGCTTCTTCATGAACATCACAAATTTTGAAATCTTAAATTTTACTCATAAAAATAATTTTATTTGTGTTTTTTAAATTCTCTCATATAATTCTACGATGATGAGTCATAGTATTATTTATTTTACAACTCTTCATCTTAAAATTTAGAACTAAGAAATGATGTTAAGTACTTAAATCCTCACTTGAAATAACCTTACAATCTTTACAATCTCGACGATTTCTTCTTCTCATAAGAAAATAATCAATTAGGGTTTTATTAGATCCATTCTTATAAGCAATAAGAAGCTCATCTCTTTTCTTGAATAAACTATTAGCAATTACAAAATCATACGCTAAAGCAAAATAATAGCTCCAACTTCTTCATTAGTCACTCCAAAACCGTAGTCATCATGAATATTTCTGAAATCTTCTACCACTCTACCGACATGTCCATTTAAATCTCCTCTAATAAAAATTCTTTATTCAAGAGGTATTATTTGTATTAAGTCTTCTAAGTCATTCCAAAATTTATTTTTAGACCATATATCTAAATCTACTTGAGGAGCGTAAGCACATATAATATTAAAAATCTTAGTATCAATGATAAGCTTAAGGGTTATAATTCTACCTCCAACTCTATTAATTATTACAATATTATCTTTCAAAGTCTTATCTATAATTACACCTACACCACTTCTAGTGCGACTCTTACCAGAATACCAAAGTTTAAAATTTAAGTTATCAATCTCCATAGCTTTTTCTCCAACCCATTTAGTTTCTTAAATACATAAGATATTAATCTTTCTATGAATCATAATATCAACTAATTTCATTAATTTACCATTGAGAGTAGTTATATTCTAAGATTTTATCCTAATATTAGTTTCATGGACTAACTTCTTTACCCGCAGTCATCCGTAATGTGGGTACTCTTGTTTATTTGATACTATATAAGAGCGTCAATGTAGCAGCCATTGAACACTTTTCACTGTATTCAAGTTATACAGCTTGTCGCTTCCGGGGGATACCCTAACACTTACAAAATGATCAAAAAGATTCATATAATAATTTTTTCGATAAGTTTTACGCAGGTTGTCGACTACCTAACACAACACTCTACTTTTAATATTTGGTTTTGGGACTGACAATGGTAATGAATAAAATAACAATGAAAAAAATCAAACAGAATAAAGCAAAAGAGGAAAAATATAATCAGAGTATAAAATCAAATAATAAGTAATAATAGTATAATTAAATACTCTTACTCAAGTTGAAGCATCAACTTAGAGTTGAAGTCATCAAACAATGGGCGAGGCCAATTTTTTGTGAGGATATCTGTTAGTTGACCACTGGAGATTACTTATGGAATGCAAATCTCTCTCAATTCAACATTTTTCTTAATGAAGTGTCTATCGATCTCTACAAGTTTGATACAATCATGCTGGACTGGATTGTGAGCAATACTGATTGCAGTCTTATTATCACATAATAGTTATAGTGGTACGGAGGTTGGAATATTGAGTTCATGAAGCATGATGCATAGTCAAAGGGCTTCACAGCTTCATAACGACATAAATTGAAATTCAGCTTCAGCACTGCTTCGGGCAATTACAGATTGTTTCTTATTTTTTTACGTGACAAAATTGCCTCATACAAATGAGCAATGTCACGAGGCGAAACGCCGATCATGAACTGATCTGGCCCAATTAGCATTTGTATGCACCGCAAAGATCGAGAGGTGTGACGGAAGAAAAATAACCCCGAGCCCGGCATACCTTTTAAGTAGTGGAGAATCTGATGGACAGCTTGTAGGTGGTGCTCGTAGGGGTCATGCATTAATTGACTCACTATACCAACTGCGTGGCATATCTCGAGGCGAGTATGAGCGAGGTAGATGAGTTTTCCCACAATGCACTGATAACGAGTCTTGTTGACAATTACAGCATTGAGAATGTCAAATAATTTTTCAATGAGATCCATAAAAACAACGGGTTTGCACAGAAGAAGTTTGTACTCTGTCAAGAAATCAATCACATATTTTTGCTAAGACAAGCAAATTCCTCGAGATGACCTAGTAATTTCCATGCCTAAGAAGTACAAAGAGATCCCAAGTCCTTCATCTCGAAGAATGAAGCAAGGATGTCTTTTAAGGATTCAAATGTAGGAAGATCATTATCTGCATAAATAATATCGTCAACATATACAATAAGAATAGCTACCTAACTATTAGAGGAATGTCAAAAGAAGAGGGTGTGATCTGATTGAGCTCGAGTAAAACCATGGCCAACGACCACCTTTGTGAACTTCTCGAACCAGGTTCTTGGAGACTGTTTTAGCCCATAAAGAGATTTTCGTAGTCTGCACACTTTTCCTATGGAGGCAATAAACTCAACCCGAAAGGAGAGACATTGACACCTCTGTTGTTAGCTTTCCATTCAAGAATACATTCTTGACATCAAGTTGGAATAAAGGCCAACCCAGATTCACCGCAAGTGATGACAGGACCCGAATAGTGTTCAACTTAGCGACTAGAGCAAATGTCTCCTCATAGTCAACTTCATGGGTCTGAGAGTATCCTTTGGCGGCCAATCTTACCTTGTTAGGTTCAAAGGACCGTCAGAGTTGAACTTGGTGTTGAAAATCCATTGGCACCCTACAGTTTTCTTACCCAAAGGAAGATCCACGAGGTCTCACGTATGATTTCGCTGAAGGGCATTCATCTCCTCCATTATTATCGTTTTCTAAGCAGGGTCAGCAAGAACAACCTCAATAGTGGCAGTGATCTGACGGTTTGTCAAGGCAGTAGCAAATGTTATGTAAGTCGGTGATAAACTATGGAAAGAGACATATTTTGTCATAGAATTGAGGGAGCAAGTCTGATTGTGAACCTTACCCGGAAAACTCATTTCCTCATTTGAAGGAGGGGTCATGCTGAAGATGTCGTCTGGAGTAGAGTCATGGTCTTGTAAGGAGATAGTGGAATCCAGATTAGGAGTATTGGGACGAGTGCATCAGGTGTAGACACGGACAATGAGAGGAGGAGATGGTGCATTAAACGAGACAGATGACTCCTCAGCGGTAGGAACACTGGGAGGACTATCCATAAGAGTAGGATAAGGGGCAGCGTCGAGGAACTCAAGCTCCCCCCACACTATAGGCCAACCTAGAAAAGTAGGGAACACTTTCAAAGAAAGACATCAACACTCACATAGATTTTGTTTGTGGTCAGGTCAAGACATCGATACCCATTTTGAGTTGCAGAGTATCCAAGGAAAATACATTTTATAGATTTTGGATCAAGTTTACTCTGAGTAAAGACAGTGTTCCGAACAAAGGCAGTGCACTCAAAAACCTCAGGATTTAATGTGGAGAAGACCCGATTGATAGGAAAGCATGAAATTAGGATTGCTAATAGGGGTTGGAACTTGTGAATTTTGGAGGGGACTCTATTTATGAGAAAGATGGCATTTGGAATGACATCGTTTCAAAAACTTTTCAGGACATTGGATTGAAACTTAATGGAGCGAGAAACGTCAATAAGGTAACGATTTTTTCTCTTAGCTACATCATTTTGTTGAGGAGTATCCATACAAGAACTATGGTGGAGGATACATTTACTAACCAAAAAATCGCTAAAAAACAGAGTTGAAAAACTCACGACCATTATTAGTCCAAAGGACCTGAATAGGAGTTTTGAATTGAGTTAAAACCAAAATATAGGAGTTTTGGAATGTTACAACGACTATCGATTTGTCTTCTAAAATGCAAACCCACGTCATTCGAGTGTGGTCAACAATTAAGGTTAAGAACCACTGCTTATTTGTGTAGTTGAGAGTGCAAAAAGGACTCCATATGTCATTGTGAATGAGAGTGAAATGAGCGGAATGTATGTGAGGTGTGTAATGAACTCGATGATGTTTGGCTAATTGACATGTCTCACAACTGAAGTTTGAGAATTTTTTATTAGAAAACACTAAAGGATAAAGCTTTTTTCAATATTGAAAACTAGGGTGTCTTAAAAGGCAATGTAACAACATGGATGAGACATTCAACAAATCAAGATAAGCTACAACTTTTGAGCGTCGTGTCTTCACTCTTCGTGTTATTTTTTTGCAAGTATCAAAGTTTGGCTATTCTTTTGGCAATTCAAATCATCCTCCCCGAACAAAAACAAAATCATCAAAAGAGAAATGGGGAACACAATCGATATTACTTGTCAACTTGCTGGTAGATAATAAGTTACATTGTAATTAAGGAACAAATAAAACAGACTCCAGAGTAAAATCGGTCGTTAGTACAACAGACTCTTTACCAGAAATGGGGCTACATGATTCATCAGCAATTTTGACTATTTTTTTTCTGAGTACGGATCGTAAGTTAAGAAGGCTTGCAAGCAGTCAGTCATGTGATTCGTGGCACCTGAATCAATAATTTATGGACTAGAGGAGGAATATACTTTGAGAGCCATAGGAAGAGTGCTTTGTCGGACATGAGAGGTCGACGGACCCGCAAAGACTTGATTGGCTCCAAGAAGCTTGATCAATTGCTTCATCTGATTCTTTAGAGATTCTGAGGATTCTGAGATGTTCCAGGCAGGAAATGGTCCTCCAGTGGAGTTAAGAACACCTTATGAGAGTGATCGTTTAAAGAATCAGTCATAAATCCGACTGAGCCAAAGGATATGTTGTGAGTCATCAATGAATTTCAGTAGAATCTCAAAACACGAAATTGCAGAAATTACAGAAACCCTTCCTACAGGAATTGTAGAAATTGAAGATAGAAGGTAGCAAAAGGAACAGTGGAAAACGGAAAGATGTTAAGAGTCGGAGTAGAAACAGCGGCAAAGGGTAAGAATTGCAGTAGGAACAGCGGCAGAATATGAATAGCGGCGGTAGGAAATGGCATAAGATGTTCACAATCGGAGTACAAATAGCGGCAAAAGGTAAGAACTGCAAAAAAACATAAAGTAGAAACCATTCCTGAAAATGACAGAAGATTTCACAACAATAGCGGCAATTGTAGAAGAAACTGCAGCAAAAAAAGGCATCAGGAAGAGTGGAAAAAAGGAAATAGTGGCTACTTCATAGCGACAAATAGGAACAATGCGTTGAACAACATAAAAAAGACGAGGTCAATGGCTATGGTTGAAACTAATGGAAGGTCGGCTGCTAGAACCGACAGAGGAGGTCGTAGGCTGTTGGATCTAGTGTTAGGCTCTGATATAGTNCGACAGGAGATTTCACAACAATAGCGGCAATTGTAGAAGAAACTGCGGCAAAAAAAGGCATCAGGAAGAGTGGAAAAAAGGAAATAGTGGCTACTTCATAGCGTCAAATAGGAACAATGCGTTGAACAACATAAAAAAGACGAGGTCAATGGCTATGGTTGAAACTGTTGGAAGGTCGGCTGCTAGAACCGACAGAGGAGGTCGTAGGCTGTTGGATCTAGTGTTAGGCTCTGATATAGTGTTGAGAATTGAAATATACTAGCACACTTATTGATAGGATTAGAGGTATTTAAACTCAATTACAATAGGAATAATAAAGAAAAGCAATAAAAATAAAATTCAAAAACAAGAAAAGAAAATAAAATAGAATAAAGCAAAAGAGGGAAAATATAATCAGAGTATAAAATCAAATAATAATTAATAATGGTATAATTCAATAACATCCTCATTCATATTCTTATTTTTTTATAAATAGATCAAAGATAATTAAAGTCATCACACCAAGTATAAATTTATCTTCCAATAATATTAATTGATATTATCAATCAATTTTTATTAAAATTTAAAGCCCGATAAAATGCACTAGGATCCTTTTTTTTTCTTTAGCATGCAAAATGTGCAGCGACTCTTTCTTAAACTAAAATGCCTATGACTTGTATATCATATATACACATATTATTTNAGTATAAATTTATCTTCCAATAATATTAATTGATATTATCAATCAATTTTTATTAAATTTTAAAGCCCGATAAAATGCACTAGGATCCTTTTTTTTTCTTTAGGAGGCAAAATGTGCAGCGACTCTTTCTTAAACTAAAATGCCTATGACTTGTATATCATATATACACATATTATTTGTATAAAGTAAAATTTAATCAAGGCTAAATAGTATCACATAATAATTTCCAACAAATATAATGAATCACTCAAATAAAATAATAAATATAAATTATTTAATGAATAAGTTATAAATTTATATGAAATATAAAATGAATATGATGTGCATATCTAGTTTGCAATCTATCTTCAATAGTTAACTTGTAAATTCTAATTTCTACCCATTTATGTTATGCATAGGGATCACAAAAAAATTAAAATTCTTTAGTATATTAATTAAAATTTCAGGAAGTTCAAAATTTAACAGAAAAATTAAAAGCAAACAATTTAAATTTAAAAATGATATTTGTTCAACACAAAAACTTTAAGTAAATACATAAAATCTCAAGTCCCACAAAATAACACATGCCATCATCCTCTCTTTCATTCACATTATCCCTCTCTCCCATAGGTAGAATTTCATCATCTTCAAAACCTTTTTCTTCTTTAGAGTCAACCTAACATTCGTTTTCCAAATAAAAAAATAAATGTAGGTCAAGATGAAGTATCCTTAATTGTAAATGAACTTCCACTTCAATTTTATTTACTAAATCTTAAAGTATACTTTCAATAAACTTCTATTGATACTAATTAATTTGCTACCAAGTTAATTTCATAATCACCAAAACATTCCCATTTAATATTCTATATTTCGCTAATTATTCGCTCACAAATTTCCCTAATATACTCCAAACTAATTGGATCAATAACAATTCTTAAATTGAATCACTTTTTCAATGTTAGGTTGTAATAAACATCAATTTGTTTAAAAGCATTGATCCTAATTTCACTTCTTCGCATCAATATGTGGAAATAAAATCAATATGAAATGTGTGGTGTGTGTGTGTGTAGATAATTCCTCTCACAACCAATAACAATACAAGGCAAACACAACTTTTTAACTGCCATTTTTTTTCTGAAGCTAGGATTAAAGCGTCATGCATCTCACCAATTCATTGTATTCAAATTACNACAATTGAGGCCCCCACTTTGACCAACGTCTTATTCCCAGTCCTGATCTTTCATGTGGTTATAGGTTTCTTTTCCTAGTGATTTCCACTACTCGTTTTTTTTTATGACTTTCATGTTGGGTTTTCTTGCTTTATTTATTTATTTATTTTCGCAAATTGTTTAAATATGTTGCAAATCATGATACGCCCGCAGTATTAATAATGCAACAGTAGCAGATGCCCAGGTACGCTTTTACAGTTTATCTACAGCATTTTAATTTACTGTTGTTTACCTTTCAAGTATCTTTTAGTTACCTGTAATTTGATTATTCTGTATGAAAAACCAAAACATTGAAACCAAAACTGTGAAACATAAACTACAATTTTCAAACACTTAAACCCTGGAGTCGTCGTGCGATGACAAGAGCTTGGAGCCAACTTTGTGGGCAGTACGGCGAGGAGCTCAGAACAAGCAATAAGAGGATCTTCTTCAGCATTATCCTTTCCCAGTATAACAACCCATAGGACTTCGAGGTAACTCGCCTAGAGCGACGTAAATCCTCACCCTCTTTTAGGCCCCTGCACAACCATGTTGTGCAGCATAAGTCCTAACTCGCTTTAGGTTCCGAGGTTGTTGTGTGGTACGACGTAAACCCTCATTTCTCTGTGGGTTGTTTGCATAATCGGGTATTATGCAAATGTAAGTCCCAAATAATAAAATTGGCAGGATGAACATTCAAATAACATCTCTTCTAAAAATGCAGCCACACAGTAAGATAGTTTGGGAAGTCACTGAGGATTCCCTCTGGATCTGTGACATCTCCTACCTTTTACTTACTTTGGACTCCTGAAAGAACTGTTCCTACTTGAGCCACTGTCACTTGTTTTTCCACGTCCTACCGTAAAAACCTAAACCTTGAAATCTTGAAGACTAGAACCATTGATCATTATCGAGAGCTTTCTCAAGTGATTCCCGTCACTTGGGATGTAATTAACTATAGGGGCTTGCCTTTATAGGGAACTTGGAACCNATTTTTTTGCAAGTATCAAAGTCTGGCTATTCTTTTGGCAGTTCCAATCATCCCCCAGAACAAAACAAAATCATCATAAGAGAAATTAGAAATGCAATCGATATTACTTGTCAACTTGCTGATAGATAATAAATTACATTGTAATTGAGAAACACATAAAACAGACTCCAGAGTAAAATCGGTCGTTAGTACAACCGACTTTTTACCAGCAATGGGACTACATGATCCATCAGCAATTTTGACAGTGTTTTTTTCTGAGTACGGATCGTAAGTTAAGAAAGCTTGCAAGCAGTCAGTCATGTGATTCGTGGCACCTAAATCAATAACTTATGGACTAGAGGAATATACTTTGAGAGTCATAGGAAGAGTGCTTTGTCGGACATGAGAGGTCGACGGACCCGCAGAGACTTGATTGGCTCCAAGAAGCTTGATCAATTGCTTCAACTGATTCTTTAGGGATTCGGAGGATTCTGGGATGTTCCAAACAGGAGTTGGTCCTCCATTGGAGTTAAGAACACCTTCTGAGAGTGATTCATTTAAAGAATCAGTCATAACTCCGACTGAGCCAAAGGATATGTTGTGAGTCGTCAATGAATTTCGGTAGAATCTCAAGACACGAAATTGTAGAAATTCCAGGAACCCTTCCTGCAGGAATTGTAGAAATTGAAGGTAGAAGGTAGCAAAAGGAACATTCGAAAATGGAAAGATGTTAGGAATCGGAGTAGAAACAGCGACAAAGGGTAAGAACTGCAGTAGGAACAACGGTAGTAGGAAATGGCATAAGATGTTCACAGTCGGAATACGAACAACGGCAAAAGGTAAGAACTGCAGAAAAACATACAGTAGAAACCCTTCCTGAAAATGATAGAAGATTTCACAATAATAGCGACAAATGTAGAAGAAACTGCAGCAAAAAAAAAGCATCAGGAACAGTGGAAAAAAGGAAACAGTGGCTACTTCATAGCGTCAAATAGGAACAATGCGTTGAACAACATAAAAAAAGAGGAGGTCAATGGCTATGGTTGAAAATGTTGGAAGGTCGGCAACTAGAACCGACAGAGGAGGTCGTAGGCTGTTGGATCTAGGGTTAGGCTCTGATATAGTGTTGAGAATTGAAATATACTAGCACACTTCTATTGATAGGATGAGGGGTATTTAAACTCAATTTCAATAGGCATAATAAAGAAAATCAATAAAAACAAAATTAAAAAACAAGGAAAAAAAATAAAATAGAATAAAGCAAAAAGGAAAAAATATAATCAGAGTATAAAATCAAATAAGTAATAATGGTATAATTTAATAACATCCTCGTTCATATTCTTATTTTTTTTATAAATAGATCAAAAATAATTAAAGCCATCACACCAAAATATAAATTTATCTTCCACTAATTTTAATTGATATTATCAATCAATTTTTATTAAAATTTAAAGCCCGATAAAATACACTAGGATCCTTTTTTTCTTTAGTATGCAAAATGTGAAGTGAATCTTTCTTAAACTAAAATGCATATGACTTGTATATCATATATACACATATTATGTGTATAAAGTAAAATTTAATCAAGGCTAAATAGTATCACATAATAATTTCCAACAAATATAATGAATCACTCAAATAAAATAATAAATATAAATTATTTAATGAATAAGTTATAAATTTATATGAAATATAAAATGAATATGATGTGCATATCTAGTTTGCAATCTACCTTCAACAGTTAACTTGTAAATTCTAATTTCTACCCATTTCTGTTATGCATAGGGATCACAAAAAAATTAAAATTCTTTAGTAAATTAATTAAAATTTCAGGAAGTTCAAAATTTAACAGAAAAATTAAAAGAAAAAAATTTAAATTTAAAAATGATATTTGTTCAACGCAAAAACTTTAAGTAAATAAATAAAGTCTCAAGTCCCACAAAATAACACATGCCATCATCCTCTCTTTCATTCACATAATCCCTCTCTCCCATAGGTAGAATTTCATCATCTTCAAAACCTTTTTCTTCTTTAGAGTCAACCTAACCTTCGTTTTCCAAATAAAAAAATAAATGTAGGTCAAGATAAACTATCCTTAACTGTAAATGAACTTCCACTTCATTTTTATTTACTAAATCTTAAAGAATACTTTCAATAAACTTCTATTGATACTAATTAATTTGCTACCAAGTTAGTTTCGTAATCACCAAAACATTCCTATTTAATATCCTATATTTGGCTAATTATTCGCTCACAAATTTCCCTAATATACTCCAAACTAATTGGATCAATAACAAATCTTAAATTGAATCACTTTTTCAATGTTAGGTTGTAATAAACATCAATTTGTTTAAATGCATTGATCCTAATTTCACTTCTTCGCATCAATATGTGGAAATAAAATCAATATGAAATGTGTGGTGTGTGTGTGTGTAGATAATTCCTCTCACAACCAATAACAATACAAGGCAAACACAACTTTTTAACTGCCATTTTTTTTTCTGAAGCTAGGATTAAAGCGTCATGCATCTCACCAATTCATTGTAATCAAATTACATCATTACATTCCAAAAAAAAAAACTCTCATCAATTACATAAGTTCCAAATTTTGTAACATTAATAAAAAAATCTAATTAAAATTTATTATATATTGCAAAAGGCAAACTTAGTTCACAAATAAGCTTCCAAACTAGATGTAAATAGAGACCTTTGGATCAAACCATGTCCTCATTTGGGTCTTCCACCAATCTATCAATAACTGCATAAAATCCCTCTCTTAATTGAATATCTACTTCTAATTTAGTTTTGTGCTTGTAAAAAATTTTGGGTTAAGATAGTAACTGATATGATGAAATGGGTTGGGCATCAAAACTCCGCCTATCATTAAAGACATGACAGGCTTGCTTGTATTTCTTTTCCTCTACCAAAATGCACCTTAATTAATATAACCCATAGATAACATCCTGTCCTGATCAACTAACCTTAACATCTTGAACAATAAGTTTATGGCTTTCAAAGCAGAGGCATTCCAGAATGTAGCCTTAGCAAAGTTTCATTAGCTTTTTTCCCGAATAATCTAACAATAAATAGGAAGTTGTTCCAATCTTTAGAGACAAACATGCATCTTAAATTTTCTTTTTGTTGATTTGTGCTCAAAATAAAATAGTTACATGTATAGCATAATAGTTTGTAGATCATGGTAATATATTTGGCCCTTAAGGAGCTCGATGAAAAGCTAAATTGACTTGTTAAGATAATCAAAAAATATTTTTGCAGAACTAGCTTATTGAATTAACCGCTGATAAGCCGAGATATCTAACCAAGATGATCTGAACTCGCATGTCAAACCTAACTATTTTAGAAGTCGGCCCACCACTTGAGTTGGGTTCGATCAAGGAGGATCGGCTATAAATCGATGATAGTGGGCAGTGAGTTTCAGTAGCATCAGGTGTGAGCAGAGAGCGAGGGAGAAAGTGAGAGAGAGAGAGAGAGAGAGAGAGAGAGAGAGAGAGATCTAAAGTGACAGGTATGCATGAAAAATGAGAGGGGGGAGGGTCTGCTGGCCCGAAAATGGGTATTATTTTTATTTTTATGCCCCATCACGACCGTTGCATATGAGGGAGAGGATTATATTTTCTTTTTGTTTTTTATTTATTTGAAAAAAAAAAGGATCAACACAATTACTTCAAACTATGTAGTCCTTAACATAAATTATGGAACCAAAGAAAAAACTATGCACTATTTGGAGCCACAGAATTGTACTCACACTGATACAATGACCTTGGTCGAGCCAAACTCAGCATATGCTGACCCTGATGCAACACTTGCTGCACCTGTCCTGAGAACTGAAAGACAATAATTAGCCAACTCGGGAATGGATAATGTATTTAACCATTATATTAAGTACTTTAAACAAGAAAACTGTGTAACAAAGAAAATAAGAGAAATACAAGTTGATGATCACAGATCTGTGATTTTGTAAGATAAAAGAACTGCTACAATCGACAGTAGTTAATGCAACATCACCAGAAAAGTACCCATTTTAGTTCAAACTGGCATGAAACTGACAAACTGAAACATTTACAACTCTAAACTATATAATATATTACTTTCCTAATTTTTCATGAGCATTTGTTGTTTATTAGGTGTTAAAACATAAAACTGTTAGTTGCTTCAAATAAAAACCAACAATTAAGTTTGAGGACATCAACAAGGTTACAAGAAATGCTCGGTCAAATGAAAATGGTCCATAATGTGATATCTACAAACTGCAGCAATGCATTTGAGTGGAACATGTGGTTATCAATGCATGAATAGACAATAATAACACTAGGCACAGAAGTGTCTTCATATCAACCCATGCTTTTGCCATTACTTTGCATCAAAATGCAAAAACGCTCTTTGCAATCATCTACAGTTAGAATGCCAATACAAAGCAAATTCAAGAAAACAAAATTGCAAGCTTCTGTGTCAACAGCAAAAAAAGGTAGCAAGCAACCAATGACATAGTAGCAATGATCATTCGGGACAAACTAACAAAAACTCATGCGCACCCAGCATTAGAAAAGGCAGTTGAAATACACACACAAACGAATAAATACTAAACATAAATAAACATAAACGAGAGCTTTTATGGTAAAAAGCATCGACCAACTAGTGCACAATAGTGAAAATAGAAAATTCATAAAATAAAACTTTACGAAGTGGGTCAGATATGTACAGGCGGGTCTGCACTGATGGAAATTCCGACCATCAGATCGAGCCCAATCAACTTCTTGAAAAGTTTTCCTTTTCTGTTGTTGTTGTTTCCTTTCCAAGCTTTGCGATGGTGAATAGGTCCCAGATGTTCCAGTAGCCATCTCGGAGATTTCTGGAGCTCTTTCTGCCTTAATGTCCTTCTCGTTTGTCCTGAGAAGTGATTTGTCATTCCTCATCCAACAAAACAGAACAATTTCAGCAGCATAATAACTGACAATTTGACTTTCCTGAATTATGATTGAGATAATAACCTATATTAAAGGTTAATTATAAGCAACAATATCCACCAAAAATATATTAGAGCGATTAAAAATCTTGAAATCCATTTAGATTATTTTCTAAACAGAATAAAATAAATAATATCATACAAGTCACATGGGCTCGAATGTAAAAACTAATACCAGCCACTATAAAACGTGCATACTAAAATCAGAATCTGAGATAGCGAAAACTAGATAGTACATGTTTAAGGGATGCGTAAATCAAAATGCAGAATGGAAACAAATGAGAACCATTTGGTATGAGAAGGCTTGCCATAAGCAAGGAAAGATTGTAAGAGCCAACGCAAAGCATGCATATAGGCAAAAGATGTGAAGGATGCATCCTAGATAATAAAATGAATCTCTGCAGTGCAACCAACATTAGGGGCATCATGATAGATAGTGAAAGCAACGATCCCACTATAAGCTATCAGCTCCAATTGCAAACAGTTGATTCCGGTAAGCATCTGCTGATCCAAGCAGTATGGACCTTGATCTACTTAAGAGCTAATCATTAATTACAAAGCTTTTTATCCATGAAAAATTATTGAATGATTGTACATATCGATCATGTAAATTGTAAAAAAATCATGTCTCAATATCATAACATTGAAACCTAGCAATAGTGCAGTTGTCAATATGCAAATGATCTACAAAAAACATGATCGACAATAAATGCACTATGTTTAAATGGAACAAGATAGTTTGCTTTGCATGATGAGGTAAACTACTACAAATGTTCAAATAAGCATATTGAGGTAAATATGCAACAATGCAAGAATCAAATCAAATCTACATAAAACATGCACCAAAAAGCATACATATGAATAATTACATGCAGAAAACCACACACACAACAGTTCAAAGGAGGCTCTACTCATCAATACCACTAACCTATAGCAAATTATGAAACTTAATTTGGGCCCTTACTATGCGCAATATTAGCCATTACCCATCTTAAACTTTTGATCACCCAAATACTCAAAAAAAAATTACTGCACAAAACTTGAAACCAAATAATAAGACACACATAACCTTTAGTTAGCATGGAAGGGTATGCATTAAGGGCCTGTCTAGTAACGGGTTTACAGCAGGATTTAAGCTGGATTTAACCTAAAAATTTCCTTAAGCAGTTAAAGCTCAGGTTCAACCTTCGGAATAAAGGGCTTAACTATGTGATTTCGGGGAGGTTTAAAAATTAGTAATTCATCAATCATATATTATTCTAACATAATTTGATTGGGAATTCATCTCAATTGTATTCTTCATAGACTATTAAATTGCTTGATGTTTAATTCTGGGTTTGCCTCTACGTAAACCTCATTGATGAAAGGTGGTTCATTCTATGCAAATTGTCACATTGAGAGTTTAATTTAAATAAATCTAAGCTTATGGTTGTCATTACCCGGCCCAGAAGTTTGGAATACCAAGAAAACGGACGGCCGAACAATATATAAACATTTTTATTGTTTAAACAAAATCATTTAAAACGTAAAAGAGGCATCTATATACATGACTTTAATTTACAAAATTCATTCAGATTTAAAACTTTTACAACTTGTAGCAAAGTAAAAATTGAAATGTTATATCTACTCTCTGGGCTCCTCGAATTTGTACACATAATTTTTAGGATTTATCCACTCTAAAGGAGACTTTCTTGAAAAATTGTAGCAACTGGATGTATAAGTTAAACGACTAAATGAGTAAAATATCTCTAAATTATACTAACTCATGTTTTAAAAATATTTTACATAAAGTAAAACAATAAATTTATAGTTTTATAAAGTAGACGACTAAGTCAGTACCATATGGGGGTGACTACATATACATATACATATATCATATTTTCATTCTTTCTTTTATCTAATAGTTATTTTAAATAATTTTAGCATATGAAAAGTACAACATTTACAGTTTAAAAGAAAATAATAAAAGTGGTGAAAATATTTGTAGTTGATTTCAAAATAATAATAATAATAAAATAAAAAAATATTAACCCTCTTGCATAGCACTATCGCTTGCCTTTTCTTCAAATCAAATTAGTCATTTGATGTAACCACGGTAACACATTGGATTTGATTAGTTTCAACCATAATTTTGTTCAATCTTTCAGTTTAATTCATAGTTAATTGCTATTATTATTATTATTATTATTATTATTATTATTATTATTTATTCATACATTCATGTCTAATTTATTAATATACATTGTGATTAAGATAATAATATCAAAAGTAAATCAATTAACATCCAAATTTTCAATTACATCATAATATTTTGGCATGCATGAATTAGAAGCAACAAAATTAGGTTTTTAAACATAGAGTTCTTATATTTTGTCTTTAGTTTAACATGAATTAGTTGAGAAAATAACAATTACGTATTTAAATCAGCTTCATACTTAAACTTCCTCCCTCATAGCAAAGAATCTTTTATGATTAAGTTTTCTCACCAAACCCCTAAAGCAAGATTTTACACAATTTCAAAATTTTGATTTAGGGTTTCTGATATTTCTCAAAACTTTTGCAAAAATTAGAAAACAAAAAAAATCAATTTCGAAATGCTTACTTAACACAAAAAACCTTTTTTCCCTTGCTGCCCTACGGTTTCCCTTCAATCGGAGCTTACAGTTGGTCGGTCGTACATGTCCTTCCGGCAGTAAGAACTTCTGCTTGTGCCACTCGAGACGCATGAGTCATCATGAGCGATCACCTTCCTGGACGATCGCCGCCTCCCTCTTCAGTGATCCTTGAAGCTCACGGTCTCGCTTATGAGGCCGAAGGGAGCGCCGCTCGTGCACAATCACCCTTCCTCCCTCGCTCGTTCGCGTGGAAAACACCCTAGCTCGGCTTATCTGTGGGAAATGCCGGCTAGCGTAACTGCGAAATTGTCGCTCAATCCACCCTTCCCTCCTTCTCGCACTTGCTATCTCGCCCTCTCTGTCTCTCGCGCGTTCGGTTTGAATAAGAGGGAATAATTTTCCATAGGCGGTGCGGGGACAAAGTCGGTAATACTATTTTTTCAGGATTTATCTTTGATTAATAAAGGATTATCATTACAACAATTGTGCATAATCGCTCTCATTCAACTATCTATTTGTAACCTCTAACAAAATTCATCATCTAAATACATGAGAATTGTGTGGTATGTATGTCAATGCCCCCAACAATATAAGACAAAAGTAAGGTTTTAGATTTTTTTTTCCACCGGTTCAATCACACAAAAATCAGCTTAGATATAATCCAAACCAGTAATCTAATCCTATTAACACATTACAAANGGTTACATCAAAACATGTGACGTATGTAGAAAAACAATAAAAAAACTTTTTTTTTTGGCAGATTTTAGAAGCCTATTACTCCCTATTTCAATTAATGGAAGTACTACTCAATGCAACTCCAAGCATAACATATAAAATTGAAGTTAAAAATAGTATATGCTTCCATAGTATCTTTCAGCCATTTGGCTCAAGTATATACGAGTGGAGATTTTANACAAAAGCAAAAATATGCTGAATTAAAAAGGTAAACAAAGCATTATATTATAATAGTTATAAATATAGTATAAAACATAAGATTTTAATCATAAAATTATTTTCTATTACTTATCATTGAATGAGTTCATAGGAAACTATTCATCCAAACCAATGATGATTGCCTTCAAATACATAAAACATCTCTATAAAACACGCTAGATTGATACATCTATTAATGATTTACTAGTTATATATTATTTATTTTATAACTTTAAATATATATGTTTATTGTGACCCCATGAGAGCACAAAATTCTAATGATTTCTCAAAAAGGTTATCAGACTAATATGTAAAAATAGTTTAACAATAATATATACATCATACATATAAACATACACCATATTAGTTTTATATTATAGTAAAAGTTCTTAATAAATATTATAATATGATCCAACTCGATTAACTTTCAGAATAGTTCATGATTTATATAAACAATGGGTATTTCTCAGCAATGGAAATAAGAGACATTAATTCTTTAAGAATTTATGGAATAAATAACATGTCAAGCTAACTATTATATCATGTATTCTAACAAGTAACAAGAAATATGCCTCTAATGAGGAAGTATATGTATGTTTTTTATTCCCTACAAAGCTNCAAGAATTTATGGAATAAATAACATGTCAAGCTAACTATTATATCATGTCGACAATAGATTATCACCAGTTAAAAATAAAATATTCTAACAAGTAACAAGAAATATGCCTCTAATGAGGAAGTATATGTATGTTTTTTATTCCCTACAAAGCCATTTAGTAATTGCTAGATAAGCCACAGACAATTAAAATTTTTTTATCTCAATGCTAATAACTTTTACTTCAACAACTGAGGCTCCACAAAAGTTAGATTTAAGAGAATCGAAATCAATCTTGTGTTTGCAATATTAAATAGCCAAAAACATAACAATAAATATTACTCTCNTAGACAGTTGGAATTTTTTTATCTCAATGCTAATAACTTTTACTTCAACAACTGAGGCTCCACAAAAGTTAGAATTAAGAGAATCGAAATCAATCTTGTGTTTGCAATATTAAATAGCCAAAAACATAACAATAAATATTACTCTCAAAGATCTTCCTAGTTTTTACATTATAATTAGTTCCAAATATTAATAAATTATCAGTCATTTTTCTATCAAATATTATATGAGTTATGTAATTGATCATGGATTTTAGAAATGTTTAATACTCTTTTTAAGATTTGATTCTCGTAATAAAATAAATCTTTTCTCTCATAATAGTTACATAAATTATAATACCAACTTATTGTAATAATTTGCAATTAGTTCACATAATGCTAGATTATCTAAATAATAATATTTACTATCTTATAATCCCAAATAAGGCTTTGGTGTCCAATTATAAAATTATTTAAGAAAATCACATGAAGGCTAATGATACATCAAGATGATTAGAATTCAAAATTTATGCTTGTACATTAACTTACTTTAAATATTTAGGGTTAAACGCCTATAAAGATTTTATAAAACATAATAAATTAACCTCAAACCTAAATGTATCTCATGTGTTGTTATGAATTAATGAAACAACAACAACAATAATAATGATAATAATAATAATAATAAAATTTTACTTCCATGAGTAGGAAATTTTTTTTTTTTTTGTGGGACTTATTTTGTTTTAAAATGAGAGAGAAATAAAAATTTATGCTAATATATTAACTTACTTTAGAAATTTAATGTTAAACATATGTTAAGCTTTTTATAAAAAGTAATAACTTAACCTTAAACTTAAAAGTCACTCAGACTTGTTATGAATTAATGAAACAATAATAATAATAATAATATTTTATATTGACAAGTAGAAATAAAAAGAAAAAGATGGAGAATAATTTTTTGAAAAACCTAGTACCTTATTTTGCCTTTTCAAGCCACCAAAATGCCAACTTATCTTTTCATATTGAAACCCTAGAGAAAAGAATATGACTCCTTGTCATTCCTTCACATTAAGCTCTCTTAACACGGGTCAGGTGCACACAATCATTGCCCTTACATGTGCCTGTAATGCTCGCCAAAGTCCTTAAACATTTGACTACCTCCCTAGAGTCTCCCACAACTTCCCTGCCTCTTGCTCAATCACTCTCTCATTTCTCTCCTAATATAACTCAAGGCAATTAGGAAGAAAATTATGTCATATTGGTTTGGTGCAGAACTTTAGACAAATGCCAGATATTATGAATAAGGAATGACTCATGCATGGGACCGAGCTCTCACGTAACATGAGTTTGTATTTAATAGCACAGTAAATAAATTTAGATGAAATTTTCCATATTCTTTATAGTACAATAGGGAACCTAATTCTTTAGTCAATCTTATTAAGATACCACCTAGATGAAACAGAAGTGTTGTGATGTAGATATCACAACTACACCAAGAATAAAACAGTAGGTATAGAATTCAAATGATAAGTATTAACTTTAAATCATTAGTCATCATTGCAAGAATAACTTTTATAAATTATGATTAGTTTAAATAATTATCAAAATTATGGTAGCGCATATCATCAATTACAAACTGAGAAATTAATTAATTTTTAATAGAAAAGAAATGACAACAATTCATATAGTATAGATATACTAATAGTTAAAGTTTACAGAAAAACCTACAACATTTAAAATAATCTTGGAATGTCATACTCTGCTCTTAACTTTTTGCTGGATGACAACGCTGAATTTTTGTGTTTATGTCATTTGGGTTCTTTTTGTCAAGAGTTTTCGAGGCCACATGTATTTTTTTGGGTGTGATATATCTTAGTGTTTTATTTTGTGTGGAGTTGTAATGTGAAAAGAGGATCCCCCTAGGACTTTAATGTATTTTTCTTGCTTTTAGATGTTGATCAACTTTTCCTTTCTATTTTTGCAACAACTTTTTATATTAACACCTATACCATTTTGAGTTTTTTTTTTTTTTTTTGGCTGCATCATTATTTTTTGAATTAGTGACATTTTTATTCTTTGGATAGAATTTGGTTTGGAGATAAGTATTAAGAGGAGAAGAAGTAATTCAAGGATATACTCATTTTTTGAATAAAATGAAACAGAATATGGAAAGCTCCTTGAAGATGAATTCTTCGATCCAATTTGCTTCCTAAATTGCTGTCCTATTAAATATTATCATCATACTTATGAAGCAAGTGGCCTATTGATGAAACCATCATTTTGACTCAACAACCAAGGAGGGCTATGGATGGCTAAATTATATTTGGGCATGTAGAGTCATGCATTTAATCTCACTATGGTCTTATGTTTCAAGTACCCTTAGATGTATGGTCGTGGCGAGAGTAGCTGGGCAGAGCATCCGACGAAAGGAAGAGATAAAAAGAGGTGGCCGGACGTGGGCCATTTGAAGTCGTCGGGACCAATAGCATCCCAGATCTGATTACGGTGGATTGGGAATTGAGATAAGGTACTAGCGATAGAGAGCAGGACTTATCCCAACAGATCCCANAGGGGATGAGTATGGAGCACCAACCTGTTAGATTTTTTAATGAATTTTGAGAAAAAAAAAAACAAAAACAAAAACCAAAAAACAAAACAAAACAAAACGCAGTGCTAAGTATCAGACTAATCAGTGGATAATTGTAGTGCTCGTTGATCATTCAATCTATCACATTCTTTCCACCCCTAAGTTAGCAGACATATTGAGCGAGTCATGCAACGAGTCACGCGGTATTCACTACACAAGTGAATATAAAATAATGGACAGTGCCACCAATTACAAACGAGAATTACAGATTTACAGTGTGTGAGATTGTGAGTCAAATATTATTTTATCAGGATATGATCTACTACGCCAATAATTAATTTGTGAGGCAAATTCAAACAACTGAAGAGTGGGATGCAGTTGAATATTGTGATGCTCTCATAATTTAAGTGCACTTACATGAAGATGATGTCTTCCGGATGTATTATATGAGGCAATGATATTTTCAACTAAGATGGATGATCAATAATTAATAACGTATGGTGCACCAACACAACTTCAAACAAAAAAAGAGTTGCAGTTAAATTATGCATTCCAATCATGAATCTCTTTTGTGTTAGTGGCTTCTACATGCTATGAAAAGTCAGCAATTGGGAGATGCATGAAAAATATCGGTAATTGGGCCAACACATACATATAGTCAACTAATAATGTCAACTGGACACCAAAATTATACTTCAAAATTCATATTTCACTATGTCGGTTCGGTTTTAAGGCAATAATTAGACCTAAAACCCAAGGAAATTGTTGTTCCGACGGAGTCCAAAATTAATGCCTGTATTAGTTACATCAAAACATGTGTTGTATGTAGAAAAACAATAAAAACTTTTTTTTTTTTTTTTGCAGTTTTGAGAAGCCTCTTACTCCCTATTTTGATTAATGGAAGTAATACACAGTGCAACTCCAAGCATAATATATAAAATTGACGTTAAAAATAGTATCCGCTTCCATAATATCTTTTGGCCATTTGGCTCAAGTATATACAAGTGGAGATTTCATCGGGTAGTACTTAGTATGAGCGGAACGTTCCTTCTAGAAAATTGTAGAGGAACTGTGCTGACTAAAGTAGGAATTGAGGTAAACGGTGCTCTTTCCACTTGCATTTGTTGTTGTCCGGTTTGAGAATATTGAGTCGGTGGTATGGTTTCTACAGCAACTTTATGCTCTTCTGGAAGTTGTTCGAACCCGTCAAGATCTATGTATTATATCCGACAAGCACACGAATTTCGTTTGTGGCTATAGATAGATTTTCCCATGGGCTGCACATCACCGATATTTATGTCACCTACGGGAAAATTTTAAGAAGGCATTAAGACGTCTTGCAGTGTGGGTGTCGATAGTGTCTGTGATAAAATGTATTGGTAGGGAAACACTGACGTCTCAGGACTTTCAATAGGTATTTGAATGATATTAAACAAATTAAGAAGAGGCATACAATTGGTAAATTAAAAAAAATGCCACAAACTGTTCTTTAACACACGATGGTTAATCTCGATTTGGCATTATCACAACAAATGCATCGAAATGTTTCAATGGGATTTTGAGACGTGCCTGAGGACTCCTAATTCAGTACCTCATATGTGCTATATATTATAATTTGGTTGTTTTATTTTTAAATCGATCCAGCAATATGCTGTAATGGTAGAAGCTGAGTTCTAATTTTTTTCTATACACGATCAATTCCACAAAGAATTGAGTGTGAGGCACAACAATTTCCCCAATCGACGTGCATAAATAGCAGGTGTTTGATATGGCTTGTAAGGCATTTCATGTTGATATTCTTTCTTCAGAGAGTTGTTCAAGCATGTAAATCTATCACATACCATGTATGAGTACGATTGCGGCACAAATGAAGTATTATTCATCTGATACCTGAGAAAAAGTAGTGACCACCATTCAATCAACAAGAAGGTATCATCACTTTACTTCCTCCTCTATTCAGAAGAAGATGTGATCGTCTACAGTCAAATAAGATAATGAACACTGGACGAGACGAGAACCACAAGGACAATAATGTGCGGAATTTGTAAAAACATGGGACATAAGCGAGCAATTTGTCTATATAATCCAAGTACTAGCAGGTTAGAATATCATACTATAATTAACATAAATATTAAGTTAATACTCCCTTTTATGTAGTTATTTTTTTAGTTACACATTTGATTTTATGTTTATTAACATTACAATCATTTCAGTAGAGATGGACGAGATAGCAGGTTCGGCGGGCAGCCACCACCATGCTAAAAGCCCCGTTTTGAAACGAACATTATTGCATCATTGGGTGAAGCACATCATGCAACCAAAGATGATAATGTAAGAACATAAATTATTTTTATTGCTAGTTAATTTCATGTGAAATGATTATCAAAACTAGTTTAATTTAATATTTATAGGACAATATTTTGAAAGTTGTGTGTCATGCGCTAGTGTTAAGAGAATGACAAGTCGAGTGCCCACTATTCCTCTATGCAATTAAAATTATAGGATTCAAATGCATCATACACTTAAGCTACATCAAATTAAACCACAGCTTTATAACTGTGCTGGTCGAGAAGTGGTGCCACATGATCAATACTTTTCATTTATATGTCAGGAAGACAAATTTAATTTCACATTTATATGTTAGTGTAATAATTTCATTTTTCTTACTCATGCATTGTACAAATCTATCAGGTGAGATGATTACAACTCTACAAGACATTCAAGTACTTATCGATATAAGGATAGGTAGAAATGTTGAATTGGGGCCTAATGTTATTGGCTCGGGATTGCGTTGGCCAAGTTGGTCAGCATGTTTTGATGACATGTTGAGTGACCACCCTAGGGATGACGTCAATATCAACATCCTATGCACCATAACATTACGTCAAAATTCTATATAAGACGGTCTCATGCGCAGGCTATGGTGTCTTTGTGTTGGCTCCATTGACAATTCTATAGTGATTCTTATGTGGATTTACCACCCGTGAATTTTTATGTCATTTTAGAGCCTACATTTTATTCATAATCGGATGTTTTCTAGTTTCATATACCTTCGGATCACATGTATTTATAAAATATTTACTATTATTAAAAGATATGGATAAATTTAGATAATATTCTTTGGGAAGGTGTTTACATGTTCTAGCATTCCTTTACAGAAAATTGAATCTGGCTCCAAGCCTTCTTATGCCACACTCGGTGGATGTTTATGCTTGCTTCTAACATGAGCATGAGAGCATTTACATGTTAGTCAACCAGCTCTTCGTGTTCCGGTTTCTTAGGAATTAACTAGCAAATCACTCAGATTCATATACAAAATTATTTTCTTGATTCATAATTAAACACAAAATTTTTTAAACTACATTAAACTCATTTTTATAAATACAATGTTGGTGAAATGAAGAGTGGGTACGAGAGGTGTCAAACCTAAATATCACAATGTATAGAGATGAACTAGATGGACTTAGACAGAGTAATGTACAATACTCATTGTTAAATTAATCTCATAATCTTAAGTATGCTAATTTTAATTTATAATTTCATATGGAGCTTATTTGGACACCATGTTTAGATGTAAATATAGTGTCATTAAATAATATTTGTTTTGACAACATGGATATTTGGACTGCACGCGTTTCACTAATAAACTAGAAGCGTGTTGAGTGGCACCTTCCAGATCACGTTATGCATCTGTTTTTAAACATCTAATCTATAACCATTGAACCCATCCAACAAAGTTTTCAGAGAGACGATGAGTGAGGAAAAGTAGGAATTGACTGGGAGCAATATTACAGTAAATTTATCAAGATGTGGAATAATCGTCATACATTTATTGTACCAAGGAATCCACCAGAAAGAGACAGACAGGAAGAATTATATCATTATTTGTAGAGGTATCGGTTTTGGGCATCGCTCTACTCAGCTAAGCGTCCAACTCAGCCTTTTTTTATCTATTATGCATGATCACCAGCAGAGAGATTAGTGATAAGTTTTTGCATTTTTTATAGCTAGTAATTTTTTATTATAATACATAATAGTAATCTAAAGTTAGCAATCATACAGCTGGATTCCTTTATTTGTATCAAGAACAACGCCGAAAGCTTTGGAGGGGATTATGGAGCAAGTGCTAGTTCCATGAAACAAGGTTACGATGAGATTCTGGAGCTATCATGCAGAGTGGAAGAATCAATGCACATTAATTATACAAAACTTGATCGGCCTGTTTGACATTATTTTGAAGTAAGGTCGTCTCATAACATAGATGTCACCATAGATTAACCTCTTATGCTCCACGTCAGTCATCATCCTTTGTTGCGAGGTGATCAACTACAGATGCTCCAAGGAGATCTTCGGTTCGCAGAACACAAAGATCTTCATTTCAAGAAGCACATGAATAACAATATCTAGATACATCTGCTTATCCTGACCAATCAGTATTTGTAGAACCCTCCGGTTATGTAGGACCATCCAGCTATGCAGAACCATCAAGCTATTCAGGATCCTCCGAACATGCAGTACCCCATTGTATGCGATTTCATCATTTGATTTGTAGTGGACAACAACTAGTGATGAAGACTTGGATTTAAATTTTCAAAACGTTGTCTGCATCTATTTCTGATGTAGGCATGGTTTCAAGAAAACACAATTTTATTTTCCACCGATTCCCAACAAATAAATTTATTGGATGTCATGAGATGTTACGAATGACACAACTGGAAGAGAAGATATTGAAGAATAACTTCAAGAACATCAGTTGGATCATTAACTACCGCGATTATTGTCTCGATATACACCGAGCTCAGACCCTATTCCATCCCGAAAGAGAAAATAATATTTTTTGTATATTATGTTAGTTGATTTAATTTATTCAATTTGTTCAATTAATTTAATTTAATTTGTTTTANATGAAACAAGGTTATGATGAGATTCTGGAGCTATCATGCAGAGTGGAAGAATCAGTGCAAAGTGGAAGAATCAGTGCACATTAATTATACAACATTTGGTCGACCTGTTTGACATTATTTTGAAGCAAGGTCGTTTCATAACACAGATGTCAGATCGCAAAACCCCCATAGATTAACCTCTTATGCTCCACGTCAGTCGTCATCCTTTTTTTACGAGGCGATCAACTACAGATGCTCCAAGGAGATCTTCAGTTAGTAGAACACAAATATCTTCATTTCAAGAAGCACAAAAATAACAATATCTGGATACATTTGCTTATCCTGACCAATCAATATTTGCAGAACCCTCCAGTTATGTAGGACCATACGACTATGCAGAACCATCCAGTTATTCAGGATCCTTCGAACATGCAGTACCCTATTGTATGTGGTTTTATTATTTGACTTGTAGTGGGCAACATCTAGTGTGAAAGACTTGGATTTAAATTTTCAAAACGTTGTTTGCGCCTATTTTTGATGTAGGCATGGATTTCGAGAAACCACAATTTTAATCTCCACTGAATCCCAACAAAATAAATTTACCGGATGTCATGGGATGTTACGAATGACACAACTGGAAGCGATGATATTGAAGAATAACTTCAAGAATATCAGCTGCATCATTAACTACCGCGACTATCGTCTCGATATACACCGGGCTCAGACCCTATTCCACTCCAAAAGAGAAGATAGTATTTTTTTTGTATATTATGTTAGTTGATTTAATTTATTCAATTTGTTCAATTAATTTAATTTAATTTGTTTTATAAATATTTCAATATGAAATAAATTTTAACAAATTTAAAATTTTATTTGTTTATTTAATTTGTTCAATTTTTTTAATTAATTAAAAATCATTTACAATTTATTACTCAATGTAGAAATTAAGTTTAATATTTTTAATATATATAATAAATACTAATAATATTTAAAATATTATATTATATTTTTCTATTAATAATATTATTATTTGTAATATTTTTATAAGAAAAAAATTAAATAGCTCCATTTTAATTTTTTTTGTTATTTTGGTGCTTCAATAGCTGATTGCTTCTTTTAAGGAGTTTCTTTATATAATTTGGCCTAAAATATAAACAAAACGCAAAAGCAAGAATATGCTGAATTAGAAAAGGTGAACAAAGCATTATATTATAATAGTTATAAATGTAGTATAAAACATAAGATTTTAATCATAAAATTATTTTCTAATACTTATCATTTAATGAGTTCATAAGAAATTATTCATCCAAACCAATGATCATTGTCTTCAAATACATAAAACATCTATATAAAACACGCTAGATTGATACATCTATTAATGATTTATTAGTTATATATTATTTATTTTATAACTTTAAATATATCTGTTTATCGTGACACCGTGAGAGCACAAAATTCTAATGATTTCTCAAAAAAGGTTATCAGACTAATATGTAAAAATAGTTTAGCAATAATATATACATCATACATATAAACATACATCATATGAATTTTATAGTAATTCTTAGTAAATATTATAATATGATCCAACTCTATTAACTATCAGAATAGTTCATGATTTATATAAACAATGGGTATTTCTCCGCAATAGAAATAAGAGACATTAATTATTTAAGAATTTATGGAATAAATAACATTTCAAGCTAACTATTATATCATGTCGACAATAGATTATCACCAGTTAAAATATTCTAACAACTAACAAGAAATATGCCTCTAATGAGGAAGTATATGTATGTTTTTTATTCCCTACAAAGCTATTTAGTAATTGCTAGATAAGCCACAGACAGTTGAAATTTTCTTATCTCAATGCTAATAACTTTTACTTCAACAACTGAGGCTCCACAAAAGTTAGATTTAAGAGAATCAAAATCAATCTTGTGTTTGCAATATTAAATAGCCAAAAACATAACAATAAATATTATTCTCAAAGATCTTCCTAGTTTTTACATTAAAATTAGTTCCAAATATTAATAAATTATCTGTCATTTTTCTATCAAATATTATATGAGTTATGTCATTGATCATGGATTTAAGAAATGTTTAATACTCCTTTTAAGATTTGATTCTCGTAATAAAATAAATATTTTCTGTCATAATGGTTACATAAATTATAATACCAACTTATTGTAATATTTGTAATTACTTCACATAATGCTAAATTATCTAAATAATAATATTTACTATCTTATAATCCCAAATAAGGCTTTGTTGTCCAGTTATAAAGTTATTTAAGAAAATCATATGAAGGCTAATGATACATCAAAATGATTAGAATTCAAATTTATGCTCGCACATTAACTTACTTTAGATATTTAGGGTTAAACGCCTATAAAGATTTTATAAAACATAATAACTCAACGTCAAACCTAAAAGTATCTCATGAGTTGTTATGAATTAATGAAACAACAACAACAATAATAATGATAATAATAATAACAATAAAATTTTACTTCCACAAGTAGGAAAAAAAAATTTTTTTTTTTGAAGACTTATTTTATTTTAAAATGAGAGAGAAATAAAAATTTATGCTACTATATTAACTTACTTTAGAAATTTAATGTTAAACGTATGTTAAGATTTTATAAAAAGTAATAACTTAACCTTAAACTTAAAAGTCTCTCAGAGTTGTTATGAATTAATGAAACAATAATAATAATAATAATAATATTTTATATTGACAAGTACAAATAGAAAGAAAAAGATAGAGAATAATTTTTTGAGAAACCTAGTATCTTATTTTGCCTTTTCAAACCACCAAAATGCCAACTTATCTTTTCATATTGAAACCCTAGAGAAAAGAATATGACTCCTCGTCATTCCTTCACATTAAGCTCTCTTAACACGGGTCACGTGCACACAATCATTGCCCTTACATGTGCCTGTAATGCTCGCCAAAGTCCTTACACATTTGACTACCTCCCTAAAGTCTCCCACAACTTCCCTGCCTCTTGCTCAATCACTCTCTCATTTCTCTCCTAATAAAACTCAAGGCAATTAGGAAGAAAATAATGTCATATTGGTTTGGTGCAGAACTTTAGACAAATGCCAGATATTATGAATAAAGAATGACTCATGCATGGGACTGAGCTCTCACGTAACATGAGTATGTATTTAATAGCACGGTAAATAGATTTAGATGAAATTTTCCATATTCTTTATAGTATGATAGGGAACCTAATTCCTTAGTCAATCTTATTAAGCTACCACCTAGATGAAACAGAAGTGTAGTGATGTAGATATCACAACTACACCAAGAATAAAATAGTAGGTATAGAATTCAAATGATAAGTAATAACTTTAAATCATTAGTCATCATTGCAAGAATATTTTTTATGAATGAGATCTACTTATGATTAGTTTAAATAATTATCAATATTATGGTAGCGCATATCATCAATTACAAACTGAGAAATTAATTAATTTTTAATAGAAAAGAAATGGCAACAATGCATATACTATAGATCTACTAATAGTTAAAGTTTACGGAAAACCCTACAACATTTAAAATAATCTTGGAATGTCATGCTCTGCTCTTAACTTTTTGCTGGACGACAACGCTGATTTTTTGTGTTTATGTCATTTGGGTTCTTTCTGTCAAGAGTTTTTGGGGTCACATGTACTTTTTTGGGTGTGCTATACCTTAGTGTTTTATTTTGTGTGGAGTTGTAATGTGGAAAGATAATCTCCTAGGACTTTAATGTATTTTTTGCTTTTAGATGGGGATCTACTTTCCCTTTCTATTTTTGTAACACATTTTTATATTAACACGTAGGGAGTCACGAGTTGCTCTTTTAATTAATATATATATATATATATATATATATATATATATATATATATATATATATATATATATATATATATATATATNTGATACATACTATCCGGATAGTATGCAGCTCCATCCTCTCCTCTCTCTCTGTTCGATCTATGACGTGTCTTTTTCTATTTTTTGGTGTGTTTTTTTCCCTTTTTTTTCACTGAAAATCTTTCAGGGATTAAGTCATAATTGTGATCGATGGGTTCTTAAAACAAGTGATAAATGCAGCACAGTCTGTGCATACTTTGAAATTAACGCGAATCACTACTCCGTAGTCGGCGTCTTAATTTGTACCCCAGACTCTCTTTAATCGTTTAAGTTGGGCTTCGTTCGCGCTTGGCCGGTTCAATTCTTAAAAATGGCTCATATTTGTGCGATTGTTGATTTTTTTTTTAATTTTTATTAATCGTTAGATTTAATATTACAAGACGATTGTTCTACTCAAAAGTATGAAAAAGCCAAAATTCATCCACGATTGTTCCGAAGGGTGCAATAATAATAATTCATTCTTGGGGGTCTGACTTCTAAAGAAAAACTTATAAATTAATAAAGATATTTTGATCGATAAATTATGACAACTTTGTAATAATGCATATGAGACTCATTCTCAACTCTTCTCTGAATGTCCTTTTAGGGCTATAAATAAACCAGTGCACTCGATGAACAACTCAAACTCGACTCAATCAAAACTCTATCATGTTTGTTTAAATTTGTATATGAACAAGCTTGAGCATATTTTAAAGGCTCGAAGGTTAAATAAAATAAACAGGTTAAATAAGCTAAACTTGAATATAGTCAAACTTATTTTTTTTTATGTTGATGAATAAGTTCAGCTATTCTCATATGTAACTTGTCAAATACTCAATATTAAAAATAATGATAGTATCATATTTGATATTATTTTAATAAAATTTGTTTAATTAGAACTTACTTAATTATAGATATAATGGTAATATTATTATATCAATAATATTTTAAGATTAATTATTAATTATATCATCATTTTATTAATTATATATTTTTAATATAAATAAATTAAGTTAATTCATTCTCTTGTCTATTTATATCTACAAATTATCTATAGACACACACACATTGTGTGACTAAGAGGAGACAATGAATGAAGAAATATAGAAGGTTGTGGTGGTAGAGGAGGAACACTGTCACTTGGTTGTGACATAAGTTTCATTGAACTTAGTGGTGAGATTAATATCAAACCACACTAGAAAACTTTAGGGCGAGATGAGAACATGAAGTAGTGGTGTTGAAAGATAGTGGAGCCACCCAAAACTTCATCTCTACTAAAGTAGTGAAGCATTTGAGGCTTGAGATGTTTAAAGCATGAAATTTTAGTCATGATGGGGATTAACCAAGTGAAGAAGAGCAAAAGAGTTTGTGAAGGGGTGATTTTAACACTAAAAGGTATTGAAGAATTTTTATCCCTCATATTTAAGGAGTAATGACACGATATTAAGTATGAAATAGTTGCAACCATTAGGGAAGTCTAAGATAAATTGAAAATCCCGCCAATAGAATTCCAGAAGGGAGACATGATGGTGGTGCTTCGTGGTAACCTTAGCTTGTGCAAAACCATTGTGACACTCAAGTCCATGGTTAGGGATACAGGACATATTAGTATTCTTGATAAAGTTGAATAGCATGAAAGAGATGTGACACGGAGTTGGTTTAGATTTTGATACTGATCTAATAACTCTTACAATAATTTGATGTGGATTGCCAACTCAGAGGGAGCATGAGCATGCAATAATTATGAGACAGGGGGTTCTCACATCAGTGTGCACCCAAACCACTACCTCTATGGTTTCAATTCAACACTAATAGAGCTTGTAGAATCTTGAGGTAGAAATGGAAGCGATCAAATTAAAAAGATTGAGCTTAAGCTTCACGTAGACTTAAAAAAGGCATGTTGACAACACTTTGCAATGATATAAAACTACCATTATTGTTCTTAGTGAAAGTGATAGATGTGCCTTATATGGGAATTTTGGGGAAAACAATATGTGGCTAGCAGTAGAAAAGGAGATGCTTTTTGCATCTTAAGGATGGAGATTGGATGACTACTATGCCAGAACAACTTATCATGAATTGGATTGACAGTGTGAAACATGTTTTAGAGCATTTTACAGAAAGAAAACTCTGACGAAGATTTCTGTAGTTTAAAAAGTTACACCAAGAATCGACAAATAGGAAAAAGTGATGATTAAATAGAAATAATTGCCACATTATCATGACAAATGGAGGCCACAAGAGTTGATTCTGTGGCAGTTTACTCTCTTCCACATTGAGGAGAGTGTTTTATTTTATTTTATTTTATTTTTTCAGGGGAATAGTATTAGACCAACGCCTACAACATTATCCACCTCGTGGTCCACTCAGTGAATGCCTAGCCCGCTAAATAATTTGAAGACTTATATTAGGAGCACGACTAAAAAGACAATTTAGTAATCAATTATTTATTATTGTGGGGTATAAAAAAAGCTTAATATGTTTAGGGTTAAGTTACGTGTTATTATTGCATTGCTTCTTAGGATTAAAGTTTCGAAGAGAATCACTTACACCTCAAATTGTAGGTATTTTTCTTTTATGCATTTGAGATTGTATTGTTTTGATTTAGTACCAACAAAATAAAATCTATTATTTCTGCTCTAGTTTTTGTTAAAACTTATCTAGTTCCTATTAGAAATCGAGACACAAGCTTTAGCCGAGCATAATCGACTTGTAATATTACCAAGCCAAGTCTAATCTATAATATACTTAGCTCAGCTCAGCTCAATTACAACTTTGTGTCCTATATTGATGATTAATTTTAGATCCAGTATACTTGATGGATCATTTTACTTGTCGACTACAATTTTCTTCAAACTTTAAGTTGCGCAGAAAACATCGCAGAAAGTTTCTTATAAAACTTTTCTTCTCAATATTTAATTTGCGGTATACTACATTTGGAATTTTGAATAGCGAGATAATAATTGTAAATATATAATTTTGAAGATTTATGAGAAGATTAATAAGGCTATCACGTTGAAAAGCAGTTAAGTGAAAAAAATGGATTTTCTAAGAATTGTTCTCTCATCTCTTCCAAGTAATATTCACAGCTACTATTAGATTCAGCAATTAGTTTATCGACCCAGCCCTTTATGTCTTTAATTGTTATGTACCTATGAAGAAACTTGAAAATGGAAAGAAACGGTGAACCTTTTAGGGGAAAAAGATAACATAATTACAATAGAGATTTCTTAATGATCGGGACAAATTGTAAAATAACTAGAGCAAAAAATCTGACATGATAGATTCAAAAAATGCAGTGAAAGTACATCCATGCTCTAGTTTCAGCTACTAAACTTACATCTTTACACACTCTCTTCCCCCTCCTTGATGATGTAAATTAATAATTCATAATAATAATAATAATAATAAAATAAAAGTTCCGCCTGAAAATGTAAAACTAAATGAGTGTCAGAAAAATAACAGATTCCGCCTTCTTCGATAGATTTATAAAGATATATAATAGAGATAAACAAAAGCATGTCTTCAATGAGTGCAGGGAATGCTAAAAATTCCCGAAGAACGGTACAAGATTGCTTTTGCTCCCCGGCAAAATATTAGAAGATTTTGTTTCTAGAATAAAAGCATTTCCTATGTTGTTAACAATTAGCTCTCTTTCTTTTAAATGATAGAACGAATCTATCGTCGTGCTTTAAAGCTGAAGCATTAATATTTATCGAATCAGAATAAAAGAAAAAGCACCAGTTCCAAGTAAAGAACGTTTTATAGAAAAAATCCATTAATGCGGNATCCTCTCTCTCTGTTCGATCTCTGACGTGTCTTTTTCTATTTTTTGGTGTGTTTTTTCCCCTTTTTTTCACTGAAAATCTTTCTGGGATTAAGTCATAATTGTGATCGATGGGTTCTTAAAACAAGTGATAAATGCAGCAGAGTCTGTACATACTTTGAAATTAACGCGAATCACTACTCCGTTGTCAGCGTCTTAATTTGTGCCCCAGACTCTCTTTAATCGTTTAAGTTGGGCTTCGTTCGCGCTAGGCCGGTTCAATTCTTAAAAATGGCTCATATTTGTGCGATTGTTGATTTTTTTTTTTTTCCTTTTTTTTTATTAATCGTTAGATTTAATATCACAGGACGATTGTTCTACTCAAAAGTATGAAAAAGCCAAAATTCATCCACGATTGTTCCGAAGGGTGCAATAATAATAATTCATTCTTGGGGGTCTGTCTTCTAAAGAAAAACTTATAAATTAATAAAGATATTTTGATGGATAAATTATGACAACTTTGTAATAATGCATATGAGACTCATTCACAACTCTTCTCTGAATATGAGACTAAATGAACAACTCGAACTCGACTCAATCAAAACTCAATCATGTTTGTATAAATTTGTATATGAACAAGCTTGAGCATATTTTAAAGGCTCAAGGTTAAATAAAATAAACAGGTTAAATAAACTAAACTTGAATATAGTCAAACTAAATTTTTTTTTTTTTATGTTGATGAATAAATTCAACTATTCTAATATGTAACTTGTTAAATATTCAATATTAAACATGATAATAGTATCATATTTGATATTATTTTAATAAAATTTGTTTAATAAGAACTTACTTAATTATAGATATTATGGTAATATTATTATATCAATAATATTTTAAGATTAATTATTAATTATATCATCATTTTATTAATTATATATTTTTAATATAAATAAATTAAGTTAATTCATTCTCTTGTTTATTTATATCTACAAATTATTTAGAGACACACACACACACTGTGTGACTAAGAGGAGACAATGAATGAAAAAATATGGAAGGTTGTGGTGGTAGAGGAGGAACACTGTCACTTGGACGTGACATAAGTTTCATTGAACTTAGTGGCGAGATTAATATCAAACCACACTGGAAAACTTTAGGATGAGATAAGAGACCATGACGTAGTGGTGTTGAAAGATAGTGGAGCCACCCAAAACTTCATCTCTACTAAAGTAGTGAAGCATTTGAGGCTTGAGATGTTTAAAACATGAAATTTTAGTCATGATGGGAATTAACCAAGTGAAGAAGAGCAAGAGAGTTTGTGAATGGGTGATTTTAACACTAAAAGGTATTGAAGAATTTTTATCCCTCATATTTAAGGAGTAATGACATGATATTAAGTATGAAATAGTTGCAGCTCTTAGGGAAGACTAAGATAAATTGAAAATCCTGCCAATAGAATTCCAGAAGGGAGACATGATGGTGGTGCTTCGTGGTAACCTTAGCTTATGAAAAACCATTATGACACTCAAGTCCATGGTTAGGGATACAGGACAGGTTGGGATTCTTGATAAAGTTGAGTAGCATGAAAGAGACGTGACCCAGAGTTGGTTTAGATTTTGATACCGATCAAATAGCTCCTACAATAATTTACATAATCTTTTCAATTGTCATGCGGATTGCCAACTCGGAGGGAGCATGGGCATGCAATAATTATGAGACGGGGTTTCTCACATCAGTGTGAACCCAAACCACTACCTCTATGGTTTCAATTCAACACTAATAGAGCTTGTAGAATCTTTAGGTAGGAATGGAAGCTATCCAATTAAAGAGATTGAGCTTAAGCTCCACGTAGACTTAAAAAAAGGCATGTTGACAACACTTTGCAATGATATAAAACTACCATTATTGTACTTAGTGAAAGTGATAGATGTGCCTTATATGGGAATTTTGGGGAAAACAATATGTGGCTAGCAGTAGAAAAGGAGATGTTTTTTGCATCTTACGGATGGAGATTGGATGACTATCATGAATTGGATTGACAGTGTGAAACATGTTTTAGAGTATTTTATAGAAAGAAAACTCTAAGGAGGATTTCTGTAGTTTAAAAAGTTGCACCAATAATCGACAAATGGGAAAAATTGACGATTAAATAGATATAATTGCCACATTGTGATGGCAAATGGAGGCCACAAGGATTGATTTTGTAGCAATTTACTCTCTTCTACCTTGAGGAGAAAGTGTTATTTATTTATTTTTATTTTTTATTTTTTTTTAGGGGAATAGTATTAGACCAGCGCCTACGACATTATCCGCCTCGTGGTCCACTCAGTCGATGCCCAGCCAACTAAATAATTTGAAGACTTGTATTAGGAGCACGACTAAAAAGACAATTTAGTAATCAATTATTTATTATTGTGGGGTACAAAAAAAAGCTTAATATGTTTAGGGTTAGGTTATGTGTTATTATTGCCTTGCTTTTTAGGGTTAAATTTTGGAAGAGAATCACTTGCACCTCGAATTGTAGGTATTTTTCTTTTATGCATTCGGAATTGTATCATTTTGATTTAGTACCGACAAAATAAAATCAATTATTTCTGCTCTAGTTTTTGTTAAAACTTATCTAGTTCCTATTAGAAAACGAGACACAAAGCTTTAGCAGAGCATGATCGACTTATAATATTATCAAGCCAAGTTTAATCTATAATATACTCAGCAAAACTCAACTCAACTCAATTACAACCTTGTGTCCTATATTGATGATTAATTTTAGATCCAGTATACTTGATGGATCATTTTACTTATCAACTACAATTTTCTTCAAATTTTAAGTTGCGCAGAAAACATCGCAGAAAGTTTCTTATAAAACTTTTCTTCTCAATATTTAATTTGCGGTATACTACATTTGGAATTTTGGATAGCGAGATAATATCATTTGAATAAATGTAAATATATAATTTTGAAGATTTATGAGCAGATTAATAAGGCTATCATGTTGAAAAGCAGTCAAGTGAAAAGATGGATTTTCTAAGAATTGTTCTCTCATCTCTTCCTAGTAATATTCACAGCTACTATTAAAATCAGGCCCAACCCTTTATGTCTTTAATTGTTATGTACCTATGAAGAAACTTGAAAATGGAAAGAAATGGTGAACCTTTTAGTTAATTTACAATTTCTTAATGATCGGGACAAATTGTAAATTAACTAGAGCAAAAAATCTGACATAATAGATTCAAAATATGCAGTGAAAGTACATCCATGCTCTAGTTTCAGCTACTAAACTTAGATCTTTACACACTCTCTTCCCCCTCCTTGATGATGTAAATTAATAATTCAAAATAATAATAATAATAATAATAATAAAATAAAAGTTTCGCCTGAAAATAACTCTGTAAAACTAAATGAGTGTAAGAAAAATAACAGATTCCGCCTTCTTTGATAGATTTATAAAGATATATAATAGAGATGAACAAAAGCATGTCTTCAATGAGTGCAGGGAAAGCTAAAAATTCCCGATGAACGGTACAAGATTCCTTTTGCTCCCCGGCAAAATATTAGAAGATTTTGTTTCTAGAATAAAAGCATTTCCTATGTTGTTAACAATTAGCTCTCTTTCCTTTAAATGATAGAACGAATCTATCGTCGTGCTTTAAAGCTGAAGCATTAATATTTTTCGAATCAGAATAAAAGAAAAAGCACCAGTTCCAAGTAAAGAACGTTTTATAGAAAAAATCCATTAATGCGGACAGAATGATTAAGAAGGAATGATAATATACTGAACATGTAGAGATGGTCATCTTCAAGAAGCCTGCAAGACACATCAGTGAATGTCATGCAGAACCCTAACCAAAAGTGATTTGGCATCATAGGCTGAGATGTCCCAAAACTTCTAGGATGCTCCGCTGAATCTTCTTCATGCACGGATCATCTACGTGCATTAAAGATAGGTCTGAGTTCACAAGCAACTAACTCCAAAAATAGTTCTAATATAAAAGACAAAGAAGCAATTTATACAAATCAAGTTTTCATAACAGGAAGCTGATGAAAGTGTTGAACTTAAAATAAAGAGGTTTTCCTACCTCAATCTCCCAGCCTCATCACAAATCTCTTGAAATAAATAAATAAACATAGATAAAATGAGCTTTTCAACACTAATTGTTCTAACATCTTCATTGATCTTAGACTCTTTGTCCAGATCTCTTCATAAATGATATCCATGTCCTTGAGATGATTTGAATGAATTTATTCAATAAGCATTCAGATTGGTAAATTATGAAAAGTTCGGAACGTGAATTAAAAGTGCAAGAAACAAAGCCAGCATTAATATATATATATATATATATATTATGCCTCAAAAACCCTTTCACAAAGTTAGTCTTCTTATGGTGACTTCCAACATTACATGGTCAAGCAAAACTAAGAAATAGAAAATATAGCAATGACCAAGAGAATCCAAACACAGATGTAACTGCCATCTAGAGAGAATCAAAATCCGCGCAAAAAGAGATGGTGTATCAGGTAGAGCTAAACGTTCGCTGCATTAACAAATCAGAAAGCAGAAATGGTCGACATCAAAGTAAGAAGAGTTAAGAATAGCTATTGTTTAAAATTGGAATCAAAACACAACCACCAAAGAGCAATAACGATAACAGTAGAAAGCTACAAGTGTAGGACAAACTGTATAGGCAGGCTATGTGAGCCAATAGATTTTCCCTTTTAATGTCTATACTTTAATTAAGAAGCACTTTGCCACAGAATGACTATATTATTGTAAGCTATAAGCAACTTTTAAGCATAGATGGACATATTTTTAGATAATGAGCATATATAGTTTGAAGATGTACAACAAATGATATAAAATGCACCAATAGATGAATAGTTAAAATGATTATCAGAGTATTGGAAAAGAGAAGAGGTGGGTCTTGTAATATAGCTAGAAGTTATTCGAAATTATTTTCAAATATTATGTTTAAAATCTCAAGCAACATTCAATAGAAACGAATGAAGACTATCCATTCACAAAATAAATTGCATATACATAGTACAAGGCTAACAACAATGATGATGGGCGGGCATGTTTTTGAAGGAACCAGAGGCAACAACCGAGACAATGAATGTCTAAAAATGTCAACTTTGGATTTCAAAAATCTTAAAGACAGCCTGAAGAGAAAATTGAAATGCGTTAGACTGCTTAAATGGAGTAGAAATGATGCAACTGGATATAAGTGATGATATGATCGCCTTGAAGGAGTTCAGTAGCTATTCTATTAGCATGTTAAGAAAGGAGTCCGTATTATATGTGCTCCAAGCACCGAAGGATGGAGTCCGACCGCATAATCTCCCCCATTGGCACAGAAACTCGCAATTTTTTTTGCTTGCTGGCCTTTTCCCCTGCATCTGGCATTTTCCAACCGGTGTCGTTTCAACCAGCATGCCCGATGGCTCCTGTNAATTATCTAAATAATAATATTTACTATCTTATAATCCAAATGGTGGATGTCATAAGATTATATAAAGAGCAAATTATCTAAATTATCTTTCAATTATATTTGGGCATGTAGAGTAATCTCACTTTGGTCTTATGTTTCAAGTACCCTTAGATGTATGGTCGTGGCGCGAGTAGCTGGGCAGAGCATCTGACGAAAGGAAGAGATAAAAAGAGGTGGCCGGACGTGGGCCATTTGAAGTCGCAGGGACCAATAGCATCCCAGATACTGATTACGGTGGATTGGGAATTGAGATAAGGTACTAGCCATAGAGAGCAGGACTTATCCCGACAGATCCCACCCTCCAATCTCCAAAAGATCAGAGTGCTAACGGTCAGATGCCATCCGCAGATGAAGACCACAAAAATAAAAATATGGCTTCCCATGCGATGTAATGGAGTAGTACAAATTACGGCTGAAAGCATCGCCGGCCACCACTGCAACTAATTAAGCCACTGAAGTAAAGTTGTTCGGCCAAGCGAGGTTGAAGCTAATAATTTTGATGAAGATGGCTGCCATATTCAGCACCCAGGCGTCGCTGGCCACTCCGCGGCCGAGATTCTTGACCGNAGTATTAGGAGGAGAAGAAGTAATTCAAGGATATACTCATTTTTTGAGTAAAATGAAACAGAATATGGAAAGTTCCTTGAAGATGAACTCTTCGATCCAATTTGCTTCCTAAATTGCTGTCCTATTAAATATTATCATCATACTTATGAAGCAAGTGGCCTTTTGATGAAACCAACATTTTGACTAAACAACCAAGGAGGGCTATGGATGGCTAAATTATATTTGGGGAATGTAGAGTCATGCATTTATTCTCACTATGGTCTTATGTTTCGAGTACCCTTAGATGTATGGTCGTGGCGCGAGTAGCTGGGCAGAGCATCCGAGGAAAGGAAGAGATAAAAAGAGGTGGCCGGACGTGGGCCATTTGAAGTCGTAGGGACCAATAGCATCCCAGATACTGATTACGGTGGATTGGGAATTGAGATAAGGTACTAGCGATAGAGAGCAGGACTTATCCCAACAGATCCCACCCTCCAATCTCCAAAAGATCAGAGTGCCAACGGTCAGATGCCATCCGCAGATGAAGACCACAAAAATAAAAATATGGCGTCCCATGCCATGTAATGGAGTAGTACAAATTAAGGCTGAAAGCGTCGCCGGCCACCACTGCAACTAATTAAGCCGCTGAAGTAAAGTTCTTCGGCCAAGCGGGGTTGAAGCTTATAGTTTTGATGAAGATGGCTGCCATATTCAGCACCCAGGCGTCGCTGGCCACTCCGCGGCCGAGATTCTTGACCGGCTCCTCCGGCAAGCTAGGCCGTGTGGCAGGGCCGGCCACCACTGCATCCTTCACCAGTGCTACTGTTCCCTCCCTCAAAGTAGAAGCCAGGCAGGCGGAATGGCTCCCAGGTCTCTCATCCCCGTCCTACCTCAACGGCAGGTAAATTCACACAACATTGATATCTCATCCATATCATATTTTTCTTAAAATAAGAACGATCGGATTGGGCGATTGTGTGGGTGCAGCCTGCCGGGGGACAACGGGTTCGACCCTCTGGGGCTTGCGGAGGACCCGGAGAACCTAAGATGGTTCATTCAGGCGGAGCTGGTGAACAGCCGTTGGGCAATGCTTGGGGTTGCAGGGATGATTCTCCCTGAAGTTCTAACAAAGCTGGGGTTCATCAACGCCCCCCAATGGTACGACGCCGGCAAAGCAGAGTACTTCNAGTTCTAACAAAGCTGGGGTTCATCAACGCCCCCCAATGGTACGACGCCGGCAAAGCAGAGTACTTCGCCTCCTCCTCCACGCTCTTCGTCATCGAATTCATTCTCTTCCACTATGTGGAAATCAGGCGTNGCTGGGGCTTGCGGAGGACTCGGAGAACCTAAGATGGTTTGTTCAGGCGGAGCTGGTGAACAGCCGTTGGGCGATGCTTGGGGTTGCGGGGATGATTCTTCCTGAGGTTTTAACAAAGCTGGGGTTCATCAACGCCCCCCAATGGTACGACGCCGGCAAAGCGGAGTACTTCGCCTCCTCCTCCACGCTCTTCGTCATCGAATTCATTCTCTTCCACTATGTGGAAATCAGGCGTTGGCAGGACATAAAGAACCCGGGGAGCGTGAATCAGGATCCCATATTCAAGCAATATAGCCTGCCTCCAAATGAGGTGGGATATCCAGGGGGAATCGTCTTCAACCCGCTCAACTTGAAACCCACGGTGGAGGCCAAAGAGAAAGAGCTTGCTAATGGGAGGCTGGCCATGCTGGCGTTCTTGGGCTTCATCATACAGCACAACGTCACCGGCAAAGGCCCGTTTGATAATCTGCTGCAGCACCTCTCTGACCCATGGCACAACACCATCATTCAAACCTTCACCCGTTGATCCATGATGCATACTATCCGGATTGTATGCAGCTCCATTCTCTCCTCTCTCTCTCTCTCTCCGATCTCTGACGTGTCTTTTTCTATTTTTTGGTGTGCTTTTTCCCCCTTTTTTTTTTACTGAAAATCTTTCTGGGATTAAGTCATAATTGTGATCCATGGGTTCTTAAAACAAGTGATAAATGCAGCACAGTCTGTACATACTTTGAAATTAACGCGAATCACTACTCCGTGGTCAGCGGCTTAATTTGTACCCCAGACTCTCTTTAATCGTTTAAGTTGGGCTTCGTTCGCGGTAGGCCGGTTCAATTATAAAAAATGGCTCATATTTGTGCGATTGTTGATTTTTTTTCTTTTTTTTATTATTAATCGTTAGATTTAATATCACAAGACGATTGTTCTACTCAAAAGTATGAAAAAGCCAAAATTCATCCACGATTGTTCCGAAGGGTGCAATAATAATAATTCATTCTTGGGGGTCTGACTTCTAAAGAAAAACTTATAAATTAATAAAGGTATTTTGATCATAAATTATGACAACTTTGTAATAATGCATATGAGACTCATTCGCAACTCTTCTCTGAATATGAGACTAACTCGACTCAATCAAAACTCTATCATGTTTGTTTAAATTTTTATAAGAACAAGCTTGAGCATATTTTAAAGGCTCAAAGGTTAAGTAAAATAAACAGGTTAAATAAGCTAAACTTTAATATAGTCAAACTTATTTTTTTTATGTTGATGAATAAATTCAGCTGTTCTGACATGTAACTTGTTGAATGCTGAATATTAAACATGATGATAGTATCATTTTTGATATTATTTTAATAAAATTTGTTTAATTATAACTTACTTAATTATAGATATTATGGTAATATTATTATATCAATAATATTTTAAGATTAATTATTAATTATATCATCATTTTATTAATTATATATTTTTAATATAAATAAATTAAGTTAATTCATTCTCTTGTTTATTTATATTTACAAATTATCTATAGACACACACACACACATGTTGTGTGACTAAAAGGAGACAATGAATGAAGAAATATAGAAGGTTGTGGTGGTAGAGGAGGAACACTGTCACTTGGATGTAACATAAGTTTCATTGAACTTAATGGTGAGATTAATATCAAACCACACTAGAAAACTTTAGGGCGAGATAAGAGAGCATGACGTAGTGGTGTTGAAAGATAGTGGAGCCACCCAAAACTTTATCTCTACTAAAGTAGTGAAGCATTTGAGGCTTGATATGTTTAAAACATGAAATTTTAGTCATGATGGGGATTAGCCAAGTGAAGAAGAACAAAAGAGCTTGTGAAGGGGTAATTTTAACACTAAAAGGTATTGAAGAATTTTTATCCCTCATATTTAAGGAGTAATGACATGATATTAAGTATGAAATAGTTGCAACCCTTAGGGAAGACTAAGATAAATTGAAAATCCTGCCAATAGAACTCCAAAAGGGAGACATGATGGTGGTGCTTCGTGGTAACCTTAGCTTATGCAAAACCATTGTGACACTCATTTCCATGGTTAGGGATACAGGACAAGTTGGTATTCTTGATAAAATTGAATAGCATGAAAGAGATGTGACACGGAGTTGGTTTAGATTCTGATACCGATCTAATAGCTCCTACAATAATTTGCATAATTTTTTAGTTGTCATGCGGATTGCCAACTCGGAGGGAGCATGAGCATGCAATAATTATGAGACAGGGGGTTTCTCACATCAGTGTGCACCCAAACCACTACCTCTATGGTTTCAATTCAACACTAATAGAGCTTGTAGAATCTTGAGGTAGAAATGGAAGCGATCAAATTAAAAAGATTGAGCTTAAGCTTCACGTAGACTTAAAAAAGGCATGTTGACAACACTTTGCAATGATATAAAACTACCATTATTGTTCTTAGTGAAAGTGATAGATGTGCCTTATATGGGAATTTTGGGGAAAACAATATGTGGCTAGCAGTAGAAAAGGAGATGTTTTTTTTTGCATCTTATGAATGGAGATTGGATGACTACTATGCCAGAACAACTTATCATGAATTGGATTGACAGTGTGAAACATGTTTTAGAGTATTTTACAAAAAGAAAACTCTAAAGAAGATTTCTGTAGTTTAAAAAGTTGCACCAAGAATCGACAAATGAGAAAAAGTGATAATTAAATAGAAATAATTGCCACATTATGATGCAAATGGAGGCCACAAGAGTTGATTATGTAGCAGTTTACTCTCTTCCACCTTGAGGAGAAAGTGTTTTATTTATTTATTTTTTTTTTGAGGGGAATAGTATTAGACCAACGCCTACGACATTATCCGCCTAGTGGTCCACTCAATCGATGCCTAGCCCGCTAAATAATTTGAAGACTTACATTAGGAGCACGACTAAAAAGACAATTTAGTAATCAATTATTTATTATTATGGGGTATAAAAAAGGCTTAATATGTTTAGAGTTAGGTTTTGTGTTATTATTGCGTTGCTTCTTAGGATTAAAGTTTGGAAGAGAATCACTTACACCTCAAATTGTAGGTATTTTTCTTTTATGTATTTGGGATTGTATCGTTTTGATTTAATACCGACAAAATAAAATCTATTATTTTTGCTCTAGTTTTTGTTAAAACTTATCTAGTTCCTATTAGAAAACGAGACACAAGCTTTAGTTGAGCATGATCGACTTATAAAATTACCAAGCCAAGTCTAATCTATAATATACTTAGCTCAACTCAACTCAATTACAACCTTTGTGTCCCATATTGATGATTAATTTTAGATCCAGTATACTTGATGGATCATTTTACTTATCTACTACAATTTTCTTCAAATTTTAAGTTGCGCAGAAAACATCGCAGAAAGTTTCTTATAAAACTTTTCTTCTCAATATTTAATTTGCGGTATACTACATTTGGAATTTTGGATAGCGAGATAATATCATTTGGATAATTGTAAATATATAATTTTGAAGATTTATGAGCAGATTATAAGGCTATCACGTTGAAAAGCAGTCAAGTGAAAAAATGGATTTTCTAAGAATTGTTCTCTCATCTCTTCCTAGTAATATTCACAGCTACTATTAAATTCAGCAATTAGTTTATCGACCCAACCCTTTATGTCTTTAATTGTTATGTACCTACGAAGAAACTTGAAAATGAAAAGAAATGGCGAACCTTTTAGGGGAAAAAGAAAACATAATTACAATAGAGATTTCTTAATGATCGGGACAAATTGTAAATTAACTAGAGCAAAAAATCTGACATAATAGATTCAAATAATGCAGTGAAAGTACATCCATGCTCTGGTTTCAGCTACTAAACTTAGATCTTTACACACTCTCCTCCCCCTCCTTGATGATGTAAATTAATAATTCATAATAATAATAATAATAATAATAAAATAAAAGTTTCGCCTGAAAATAACTGAAACTAAATGAGTGTAAGAAAAATCACAGATTCCGCCTTCTTTTATAGATTTATAAAGATATATAATAGAGATAAACAAAAGCATGTCTTCAATGAGTGCAAGGAAAGCTAAAAATTCCCGAAGAACGGTACAAGATTCCTTTTGCTCCCCGGCAAAATATTAGAAGATTTTGTTTCTAGAATAAAAGCATTTCCTATGTTGTTAACAATTAGCTCTCTTTCTTTTAAATGATAGAACCAATCTATCGTCGTGCTTTAAAGCTGAAGCATTAATATTTATCGAATCAGAATAAAAGAAACGGCACCAGTTCCAAGTAAAGAACGTTTTATAGAAAAAATCCATTAATGCGGACAGAATGATTAAGAAGGAATGGTAATACACTGAACATGTAGAGATGGTCATCTTCAAGATGCCTGCAAGACACATCAGTGCATGTCATACAGAACCCTAACCAAAAGTGATTTGGCATCATAGGCAGAGATGTCCCAAAACTTCTAGGATGCTCCGCTGAATCTTCTTCATGCACGGATCATCTATGTGCATTAAAGATAGGTCTGAGTTCACAAGCAACTAACTCCAAAAATAGTTCTAATATAAAAGACAAATAAGCAATTTATACAAATCAAGTTTTCATAACAGGAAGCTGATGAAAGTGTTGAACTTAAAATAAAGAGGTTTTCCTACCTCAATCTCCCAGCCTCATCTCAAATCTCTTGAAATAAATAAATAAACATAGATAAAATGAGCTTTTCAACACTAATTGTTCTAACATCTTCATTGATCTTAGACTCTTTGTCCAGATCTCTTCATAAATGATATCCATGTCCTTGAGATGATTTGAATGAATTTATTCAATAAGCATTCAGATTGGTAAATTATGAAAAGTTCGGAACGTGAATTAAAAGTGCAAGAAACAAAGCCAGCATTAATATATATATATATATATATATATATTATGCCTCAAAAACCCTTTCACAAAGTTAGTCTTCTTATGGTGACTTCCAACATTACATGGTCAAGCAAAACTAAGAAATAGAAAATATAGCAATGACCAAGAGAATCCAAACACAGATGTAACTACCATCTAGAGAGAATCAAAATTCGCGCAAAAAGAGATGGTGTATCGGGTAGAGCTAAACGTTCGCTGCATTAACAAATCAGAAAGCAGAAATGGCCGACATCAAAGTAAGAAGACGTTAAGAATAGCTATTATTTAAAATTGGAGTCAAAACACAACCACCAAAGAACAATAACGATAACAGTAGAAAGCTACAAGTGTATGACAAACTGTATAGGCAGGCTATGTGAGCCAATAGATTTTCCCTTTTAATGTCTATACTTTGATTAAGAAGCACTTTGCCACAGAATGACTATATTATTGTAAGATAAAAGCAAATTTTAAGCATAGATGGACATATTTTTAGATAATGAGCATATATAGTTTGAAGATGTACACCAAATGATATAAAATGCACCAATAGATGAATAGATAAAATGATTATCAGAGTATTGGAAAAGAGAAGAGGTGGGTCTTGTAATATAGCTAGAAGTTATTCGAAATTATTTTCAAATATTATGTTTAAAATCTCAAGCAACATTCAATAGAAACGAATGAAGACTATCCATTCACAAAATAAATTGCATATAGATAGTACAAAGCTAAAAGAACATTTAGCCTTGTACTATCTATATAAGAAAATAAAAGTTGGTGGTGGAATAATAATAATGTGCAAGAAAAGATAAAATATAAGAAGTTATGTTTTAAAAATTGGTTTAAATGTAAAAACTTAAAGAACTGGGAAAAATATCAAACGACTCGCAGAGAGTCTAAAAGAACAATTTGTGACGCTAAAAATTCTAATTTTAATGATCTTTATAATAGATTAGATACTAAGGAGGGTGAAAAATATGCCTTTATAATATATTAGATACTAAGGAGAGTGAAAAATATATGTATAAACTAGCCAAACAAAGAGAAAAGAAAAAAGTAAAGTATATTGACATGAAAATCAAAAAGTACTTTTATTAGAAAAAAGATATTCAACATAGGTGAATGAGTTACTTTGATAAACTTTTTAATGAAGTTTCTGAAAATACGATCGACCTTAGTGATCTTAATATCATGAATAATAATAAAACGTTTCATTTCTACCGTCGCATTAGCAAAAAAGAAGTTGAGGAGGCTTTAAAGAAAACCAAGGGGGGAAAGTCTGTAGAACCTAATGATATCCCAATTGAAGTGTGTAAATATTTGGGAGATGTGGGAGATTCTTGGCTTACTAAACTCTTTAATATTATTTTAAAAACTAAAAAGATGCCTGAGAAGTGGAGGAATAGTATTTTGGTCCCCATGATGCACAAGAGTGTGCAAATTATAGAGGAATTAAGTTGATGTGTCATACTTTAAAATTATGGGAGAGGGNCAATTAAATAGCATCGAACAACCAAATTGCTTCAGAGTTCAAAGGTAAGTGGTTGGCATTTCAGNGCTGATGATATCCTTCTCGTCGATAAAACGAGAGAAAGAGTCCAGGAAAAACTTGAATTATGGAGGTCTACATTGGAGTCTAAAGGCCTTCGTTTAAGTAGAATAGGAAAAACTTGAATTATGGAGGTCTACATTGGAGTCTAAAGACCTTCATTTAAGTAGAACTTAAATTGAATACATGGAATGTAATTTCAGTAGTAATAGCTCTAGTGACAGAAGGGTGACTTTGGGTGATCAAATTATTAAAAGATGTGAACTATTTAGATATCTTGGGTCCGTTGTTCAAAGCAATGGTGATATAGTTGGGGATGTTAATAGTAGAATTCAAGTTGGTTGGCTAAGTGGAGGAATGTTTCGGGCCTTTTGTGTCATAGAAAAGTACCTCTTAGACTGCAAGGAAAATTTTATAACACGGTGGTGAGACCTGCAATGCTCTATGGCGCTGAATGTTGGCATTTAAAAGAGAAGCATAATAATAAGTTAAGTGTTACCGAGATGAGAATGATTAGGTGGATGGGTGGCTTTACACTTAGAGACAAAATGCGAAATGAATATATTCGTGA
>JXCR01109077.1:49085-70553 GCA_002079205.1 Phalaenopsis hybrid cultivar
TTTAGATTCGACTTATGTTAAGAAAGACAGAGGTAGACCTAGGAAGACTTGGGCTTATTGTATTAAAAATGATCTTAACTTACTAGAACTAAATGAAAATATGATACTAAATAAGACGCAATGGAGAAAAAGGATTCATGTAGCCGATCCCACATAATGGGATTAAGGCTTTGTTGTAGTAGTTGTTGTTGTTGTTGTATAGATAGTACAAGGCTAACAATAATGATGATGGGCGGGCATGTTTTTTGAAGGAACCAGAGGCAACAACCGAGACAACAATGAATGTCTAAAAAAATCAACTTTGGATTTAAAAAATCTTAAAGACAACCTGAAGAGAAAATTGAAATGCGTTAGACTGCTTAAATGGAGTAGAAATGATGCAACTGGATATGAGTGATGATATGATCGCCTCGAAGGAGTTCAGTAGCTATTCTATTAGCATGTTAAGAAAAGAGTGTATTATATGTGCTCCAAGCACTGAAGGATGAAGTCGTCCGACCGCATAATCTCCCCCCTTGGCACAGAAACTCGCAAATTTTTTTTGCTCGCTGGCCTTTTCCCCTGCATCTGGCATTTTCCAACCGGTGTCGTTTCAACCAGCATGCCCGATGGCTCCCGTCCGCTCTCACACCCACCGTGCCGACAACTCACTTTTCCAGCGGCTCGACAGCTCCAACCCCTATAATGTGGAGTAAATGTGAAGGCAAGGTTTTTAAATTAAATTTATAAATGCGAGGGGAACTAATGTGGTCCACTTGAAATGGAAGATGAACAAGCTTTCAGGCGAGCGGGAATGCAACCTTTTTCTACTATTTTTTAATGTTTTTATGTTGTGTTAAATTTAGGATAAATTTACATACATGCCACATAATTATGATAATTCTATGATTTTATATTTATATTAATGTCACTTTGTTGTAATAAACCTATGCATAAAAATTGTGTCGTGTGTATGTAAATGCCACTTAAGGAGCATTTAATAAAAAGTTTAAATTATACAAATACATTTTATTCGATTCAAAATTACTCGTGAAAAAACATCAATATTTTACTAGGAAAATGAATAATACAACAGCAACAACAACAAGCTTTTATCCCACTAAGTGGGGTAGGCCAAATGAATCATTTTTCTCCATTGTGTCCTATTGAGTGTCGTATTTTCATTTAATTCTAATAAATTAAGATCATTTTTTATACAACATACCGAAGTCTTTTTAGGTCTATCCCTACTTTTCTTAACATAAGAAGAATCTAAAGCATCTACTCTCCTAACCGGATCATCAGATGGTCAACGTTTAATGCTACCAAACCATCTAAGACGACTCCCTTTAATCTTATATGCCACTAGAGCTATACCAAGCCTTTCACGAATATATTTGTTTCGCATTTTGTCTTTATGTGTCAAGCCATTCATCCACGTAAACATTCTCACCTCAACAACACTTAACTTAGTTTTATGTTTCTCTTTTAAAGGCCAAAATTTTACTCCATAAAGCATTGCTGGTCCCACCATCATCTTATAATTTTTTTATGAAGTCTAAGTGGTACTTTTCTATCACACAATAGGCCAGATGCATTCCTCCACTTTAACCATCCAAGTTGAATTCTACCAATAACAACCACATCTATATCACCATCACATTGAACAAAACAAAATAGAATGACTGAGAAAGTAAATTAGAAAAGAAAAAAAAAGAAAAAAAATACTTGATGAGTTTTTATACTCAAATAACCTGGTTTATCATTCTAAAATGATATCCATAGAGAATTAGAGATTTCTAGATACAATACAACGCTTAATGAGTAATTGAAAAAATATACAAAGATCATAATTCAAAATCAAAATTAACTCTTGGTGTTGTCATGGCTATTTATTTTCATCATACATTCATAATACAGTTATAATGCCTTCATAAAAATAATTTTATGCTATAATTTCCAACTCTTAGTATTCAATGCAACCCTTATATATAAGAAAAATATTTAAGTTGAAGTCGATTTTTTTTTAATTGAATATTCAGTATTATAGATTGGTAAAATCACAAGCCACTTTTTAAATAATAGTATGATANAAAAAATATTTAAGTTGAAGTCAATGATTTTTTTTAATTGAATATTCAGTATTATAGATTGGTAAAATCACAAGCCACTTTTTAAATAATAGTATGATATGTGATTATGAAATGCATTAAAAAAAATATCATATGCATAATAAAATTAATATTTTACATTTAGTATGCCATTTTTATTTCCTAATATTGATGGTTATTATTTATATTTAAGATTTTAATTATATAACATATATCTAATTTATAGTAATTCATATTATTTCTAAATAGTTAAATTAAATGTCAATTATTTTACATATACCATANTAAAAATATCATATGCATAATAAAATTAATATTTTACAATTAGTATGCCATTTTTATTCCCTAATATTGATGGTTATTATTTATATTTAAGATTTTAATTATATAACATTTATCTAATTTATAGTAATTCATATTATTTCTAAATAGTTAAATTAAATGTCAATTATTTTACATATACCATATTTCAAAATGTAAAATTAGAACTTTTCCCATAAGAAACACTTTGTTCAAAAATACTAAAAGCTCTTTTAAGTTCAAATCGAACNCTTTCCCATAAGAAACACTTTGTTCAAAAATACTAAAAGCTTTTTTTAAGTTCAAATCGAACTTGACTAGATATTTAAAAAAATATTGCTCGCTCTTTTCTCCCTCCTACACATGATATTTAATACATTGGTGGTTACTGGTTAGGTTGTAACTGTTTTCTTCTNCAAATCGAACTTGACTAGATATTTAAAAAAATATTGCTAACTCTTTTCTCCCTCCTACACATGATATTTAATACATTGGTGGTTACTGGTTAGGTTGTAACTGTTTTCTTCTATGTTTAGGTTTGCCATGCTATTATTTACCAAAACTCATATTGTTCTGAGGTTGAAAATGCGCATAACAAAAATTGCCACTTGTATTTTTTTCCACTTAGAATCAAGCATCTTTCCAAAATAAGAACTTTGGTAAAACCCATGGGGATACTTTGTAAGTCATGAAAAAACTGTAACCTGATATTACAATAGTTTACATCAGTTCACTAAATTTAAATTGCTAGAAATTAGTCCAATTATCAATATTTTGTGATGGACAATAATTCAGAAGTGTAAAAATAACATGCAGAATTAGGTAATATACAAAACATCAGCATTTTAAAATAAATAAACAAACATAAATGACTTTAAAGTTCTCCTCATCATCATTTGCCTTTGGGCTCAGCTTTACGAATTCTTATGTCAATTTATTTTCATCAAGTATTGTAGGGGAACATTAAACTTATTCTTTGTAAATTATTTTCAATACTTTGTATCTATTTCATCTTAGATCTACCCTGCATTCCTAAATCCATGACACTACTTTTATCTACTCATCAAATGAATGTATTTTTTAATCGTCATTCCACATGTCTAAATTATTAAGTCTAAATTCAATTAGTTTCAATAGACATTACTCTAACTATTCCTTTAACAGAATTATGCTTTAATTTATGTTTTTCTAGTTTTAAGATAAACGTATTTTTACAGCCACATACTTGGACTTATACAATGTTTTATTATAATTCATTTTCTTTTTCAATGACAAGTTTTTAACTTTTTAGTTGTACAGAAATCATATGATACAGGTTAGCAATTTATGTCTGAGTATATAAGAAGAAAATATTAAAGCAAGAAAATATGCTTGAGTCCATACATATTAAGTTTTTTTTTTCATTTAACTAAGTTCAATGCATCATTTTATAATTGAGTTTCTTTAACTTATGTATGAAAGTATGATAAAAATATTATGACTTGATATAATGATCTTTTATTTAAATATTTGAAAGTGTTTGCACGTTGGCTGCACCTTCCTTTTTTTTCTAAGATAAAATTAAATTATTTGCCGTGCAAATGCAGACACAATGTAAAGGTTAGATTAAAAATGTAATGGTGCTATTTGAAGCAAAAGTGAATTAGATTGTCTTTTTCACATGTAGTAACCATACTTGAAAATAATGAAGCCTTTCCTCCTCCAGCTCTTCCTCTTCATATATGGTTGAACCGCTTCTAAATGATTCTTATTTTCCTACATATCGCTCTAAATTTAACAATCCAAGTTGTTATGCAATAAAGTCATGATTGCTTGTTCAAACTTTTACCCATTATAACCCACAATGGCATCCATCCAGCACTGAATATAGTTGCCCAGCTTCCATAATTGGTGTCATGATTTAAATCGCATAAATGTAAAGAGTCTACTGCAATAAACACCACTGCGTCTCCTAACCATCCATCCAGCACTGAATATAGTTGCCTAACTTCCATAATTGGTGTAATGTTTTAAATCACATAAATGTAAAGAGTCTGCTGCAATAAACACCACTGCGTCTCCTAACAAAATCAGTCGAATATCTTTAAATCTATTTGAATGGTATGGAAAGTTATTTTCTAGAGGGTATTCACACACGAGGAAGCACAATTAATTAAGAGCTGAAAAAATGTAATTCATACTAAACTACTATAGAGTTTAAATAAAGAACAAATAACAAAACACATACAATTTTAAGGATTAAAAATGAAAGCAATACCAGCTTATTTGTATTTCTGCTTTTCAGAGTCAACATTGCTGCCTCTGCAAAGGCTTGTGCTGCTTCAGCATCAGCTTCAGCTGCTTCTGCCTCTCGTGTTGCTTCTTCAGCCTCGGCCATTGCTTTTTCTGCCTCAGCTATTGCTTGAGCAGCAGCAGCAGCTGCCTCTTGAGCTGTCATATTTCTCATCCATGCTAGTTCAGCATCAACTTGAAATTTGGCCAAAGACTTATCATCTCTATCCTCCTTCAAGTTTTCTTTCTGCCTTCCTTTATGATTTGATGCTTTCAATTCCCTACCTTCCATGATGGCCAAACTTGGTGCAATTCTATATTTGCGTTTCACCTGTTCAAGTAGCAATAAGTAAAATGTTTGAGACACAACATAATTACAGCATCCTTATCCCAACTATTTGGAATTAGCCCTATGAATCTTCCTCATCCATCCATTCCTATTGAGAGCTACATGAGGCACTAAATATTTTTTAGATAAAATCCATTTGGACTACTTCTACTCATATTAACTTTAATCTACAATTTTATCTTCTTAATCCTTCCATATTTATTCTATACAAGTCTTATCGGAGCATTTTTGCTCTCCATGCACAGCAGAAAATACACAGGTCTGTCGTGTTCTAGCATAATAGATTATATTCCCAACATCCCTCCAACATAATCATCTCCCTAGCCTTTCTTAGTTCACCCCCATATGCATCTTAACATTCTGAATTTGTCCTACAAAATTTGGATAGAAGTCATTGTTGACCTCATTTTTGTTGACCTCATTATCTTCTTAGAGCCTAGGGTCTAGACTTAGAACTTTATGTTGGACTTTCTTAGAGGACTAGTCTGGGACCCGCAACAACTAGAAATTCGAGCCACTTCTTGACTCTTTGCAATTTTAGATGGGTGGTTCTAAATCCTCAACGTTTGGTTGAGTCGACTAAAGCCAATGTAACAAAACTCAAATTGAGTACCCATAGGATCTAAAGCCTTAGGAAACCTATTGTGACTGCCGCGCACTCTCACGATGCTCGAATACCACAATTTACGCGCTCGATGCACATAAATATCGAAATGCACATCATCTGCACCTGTAAAAGGGGTTTCACAATTGTTCAAACTTGAATCAGTCGCTGAAACAATCGATTGCGAACTAAAATTTTAAGAAAATCAAATTTGATACATTTTTGACCCGATCATTGACGAAGTCGTCCGGATTACCCCGAATGACAAAACGGACCGTATCGGCGCTTCCGGAACGTCGATTTTAGCTAGAGAGGACACCCATTTCGATACGGTTTCGTGCACGAGCGAAAAGTGCGTAAATTGAGAGTTTAAATATCAAGCTTTATAAAATTAATATATAAATAAAATAAAATAAAAAGTTCTTTTGCCTAAATCCCTAACTCACATGTGCCCTTTCCCCCACTTGAGCAACCCTTCTCCTTCGACTCGAGCCTTTGCGTCGGCCTCCTTCCTCAGGCGGAGCCCTAGCCGCACCCTAGCTCGCTCACGACATTCCCTCTCCCGCGCCATGCTCTCGAACCTTCCCCTTCATGCAATGGAAAGTTGACTCCTTAGCCTCGATCCGACACCCTCTGCCCGAAATGCTACTTCCCGAAACCTCGCCTGCCTCAGCTTGTCGGGCGAGGTCTTCGTGGCCTTTTGGTTGCCTACTCAGGTAAGTTTGACCCGTGGAGCCTGCCCCTTCGAAGTGTTTCGTTGGCAAAACCTCTTCTTTCCGATGCCTCATGCCCTGCTCTTGGTCGCCATTTTCTCCTGTCCTTTTCTCGGGTCGCCTCACCTCCGACAAGTCGAGGGTATTTTCTCCTCCTTCCCCTTCGGCTATAAAAGGCCTTCTTCGAGGGATGTTTCGGGTTTTTGTCATTTTCGTTTGTTGGTTGGCTCATCTTGTGCGTGTGCTTGAGATTCTTTGGAAGTTCTGTGAGTGAAGCTTGATTTTCACTGTTGTTGTTGGATTCGAGTAGAGCAGCAAGTGAGGTAATCCCTCCATTCCTCCTTCATCCATTGCCAAGTTTCTCTATTTTTTTTTTAAATCAAGGAAGAGGCTGCGTTTGTTTGTTTGGAATCACTGCTGCTATACTATGTTTTTTTTTAATTCTTAAAAGGAGCCATTTGTTTTATCTTGTCTCTGTGCCGAAGAAAGTTGAGGCTCAAACATCGGCTTCCAGGTTTGAGGAAATATAAACTCTATGCAAATGTGCACTATGACCCAGTAATTCTTTTTATGCTTACAGAATTTGTGCTTTAGTCCAGACTTAACATATGCTTGATAAGTTATCATGAGCTTTGGTTGCATGAATTGCCATGGATCCTTCTACATCTACTTATATGTAATCAGAATACTCATAAAGTTCTTTGCCTTAGGGTATAAAATAAAAATAATAAAAAAATATACCCTTTCAAACAAACTGCAAAAATTCCTTCCGGTTTGCTTCTCCAGAGATATCAGATTTCTCAGAAAGCTTCATGGAAGCATTCTTTCTTACGGGCTGGGCCAAAGCATATTTCTGAAGTTTAAATTATTGAACTGCTGTGTGAACTTTGGAAGATTTACATACGTACCACCGAATCCATTTGTATTTATCTATGGGATGCCTTAGCCATGCTTGAAACATTTTTTTTTACCAATTGGCCCGGTTTGCTTGCTGGGTGGTTCGGTTAACTGGCTAATGACCTAGTTTTTCCAGTTTAATTGCTCCATTTTATTACATGAATATTTGGTTTCTTTCCCTTTGTTGCTCATGATAGTTATCATTTTGGCCAAGCTTTAGTTTGGAGTGTCGCATTTCCTTTTGTGTCCATGTTGCCTTCTTGCTGATTTTAAATGGAGGAAAAGCTGCTAATAGGATTGGGATACCATTCTTGCCATAACTTGGATCAATTATGAAAGAGTGCTCTCATTAAAAGGGCAACGCTTGGCATGCTGCAAAAAAAAAAAGTGGAAGAACATATCCTCTTGCATTAGAACCGTTGGTAAATTGTACAAATGCTTGCATTCTTCTTGCATTTTGCATTTATGCCTATATAGATGTAATAAAATATGGTTAGACAATGGCTGAAATGGGAAGTTTTGATTGGCTAGAGTCACAGGAAATTTACATACATGCCATTTAATTCCTATATACGAACATATACCCTATTTGCAAAATATTTTGACTACAAAAATAAATATAAATTTTGCTTATATGCATGCCAAAATATAAAATTTAAGTAATATAATTCGATTGTCTACTCGTCAATTACATGTATTGGGCTAATGATTGCCCTCCTAAGATTGTATTGTTGAAAATTTCTAGTTGCATGTCGGGTTTTATATATACGGATGACCAATGGTAGCCTTCGAAGTCCATCGAGAATATCTAAAATCTGAGCCTACCTCGACCCGAATGCTTACAGTTTTCTTTCTTTCCTCTGATTTTTCGTACGTTTCATACAATTTTATTCGAGTCTTTGTAGATCACTCGTGATTTCCTTCAGATTTTCTTTGCGTTTCCAATGGTTTCCTTCGAGTTACTGTGGGTCATTTGTGGCTTTCCTCGAGTTTTCCAAGTGATATTTTGTTATTCATTCTTATTTATATTAATACATGTTTACCCATCAGTTAAATTTTCCACCGTACTCGTTTACTTTTACCTGCGACACTGCCCCATTTGCAGGAGTAGCAGATCCGTCATGTATACAGATTTGTTTTATATTTACAGTGTTTTACCTTCTTTACTGCACATCTTATTGCTTTTCTTTGTTGTACATTTTACTGCCCTTTTCTTCTTTCCAGTACATTTTATTGCATATTTTCTTTACCGCACTTTACTGCATATTCATATAATTCATGCTTGCGATGTTACTGTGTATTGTTTACTGCATTCATAGCATGTTTCCGTTTTATTATTCATGTAACTTCTATAAACTTGCAGAAGCCTTTAGGATAGAGGACAGTAGGACACCCGGTTTAGAAGGCACCCTATGGCGAGCCACTGACCTAACAACTGTATATATATACACACACCAAAACTCTGAACCTATGATTGATGAGTTAAGGAGCTTGAAGTATCCTTCCCAGGAAGCAGAACGAGGAAGCGAGCGAACAGAGGGCGACGATCGAGACCACAACAGCGAAGCGAAGGACGACCTTCAGTTGAAATTTTCATAGAATAAACAACAAACCCATAGAACATCGAGGTAGTACACTTAGTGCGACATAAATTCTCACTTCAGTTTTAGGCCTTTGCACCGCGCCACTCTATTGTTCATTATAAGTCCTAATTCTCTTTAGGATTCTGAGGTCGTCGTTCGGTAACACGTAAATCCTTCAATCTTCCTAGGTCATTTGCACAATCGGGTGTCGTGCGAGTGTAAGTTCTAAATAATAAAACTAGCAGGATGAAACACTCAAATAATATTTTTTCAAAGTTTAAGCAAAATAATAGGATAGTTTGGAAGTCATCGGAGTTTTCTCGGATCGGTGACATGCCATACTTTTCGTTCCTTTGAAATCTTAAAATAACTGTTCCTATTTTGAGTCATTCTCTTTCGATTTTCCTATATCCAACCATGAAAGCCTAAACTTTGAAATCTTGAAGAAAGAACCACTAATCTTAATCGAGAGTCTTCTTAGGTGATTTCAATTGCCTAAGATGTAATTAACTATAGGGGTTTGACTTTATAGGGAACTTAAGTAACCATCTTAATATAAACCATATTTAATCTCCCGTATTAAATATGAGAACTTGTCGGCTTATAAAAAAAAAAGGATTTCACAGAACAAACAAATGTCAGAAATTCTTTAGTTTAGGTGGTTAAGCCTACTAACAAATGGTATATTTATCCTTCGGGATAGTGTACTAATTGTGGTATCTAGCTCAACCATCTAGACTATCAAATGTGTGAGCTCCATCCGGTCACACTTTTCTAAATTAAAATATTATTATTTTTCAAAATTATAGTCATATATAAATTAAATTGAAACATTATTTTCCAAAGTTAAAAATATTATTTTATAAAGTTATAATCACATATATATCTATAAATTAGATTAAGTTAAATCCTAAATAAAGAATGCACGACATTTATTCGGCCGACACTCATTTCACTGTTGCAATACATGTAAAAATTATGTCGACATCTATATCATTATTATTGCATATAATGAATTCGACTAGTTTAAGCCAAACACATAAAATAAGTAATTGATCTTTGGGTAACACTGACAGATAACTATCAATTTAACTTCCGCGTAAATGGTGAAAATTGTGGAATTCTGAGTTTTCAGTTTTAGTGTTATTCTCTTTTATTCCTTTTTTGTTACATCATGTTTCTTTTCTTCTTGAGTTAGTTTACCATTCTTAAGTTGTAATAGTTGTAATTATGTTGTCATAGTCATTCCTCATTATATAAGAAGGAGAATAGTTGTAAGTTGATAATTAAGAAAAAAGAGAATATTAATTTTCTCTTCCTTTCTTCATGTTATCAGAGCTAGGGAATAAACCCTAGATCCTCAAACACAGAATACGATCATCTCCAATTCCTACAAGCGTCCTTGGCTACCATATACCTACAGTCTTCTAGGTGTTTCTAGGTATTTCCTCCTTATAGACCATATACCTGCAAACTTTCGGCTACTATATACTTCCTTCTAGGCGCTCCTCCAGATTCGGATAGTTGCATCTAGTTCCCTCGACGACATTGTTTGCGATGTCTGCATCCCTACAAATCGTTGTTTGTGACGTCCACAATCAACAAAGTTTGGTTCATATTCATCTGTGTCATTTTCCTGCATCATCCGCGTTGTCTTCCTTCTGCGTCGACAGTGACATTAACCTACGTCATTTGCGAAATTTTCTTACTGCATCGACTGCGACGACTACGAAGATTCCTTCCTACAAAGTTTGCTACATATTCCCATGCATCGCTTGCAACGTATTCCTCATGGGTCGTCTGCGCGAGATTAGGGCAGCCTCCAACAATCCTGCAAACCCTGCCAGCTCCGGCTCCGACTCCTGCTTCTTCTCCCTGCAATCGTCCTGCTAAGGGATTAGAGCATACTCCAACCATCCTCCAGACCTGGGCGCACCTGTCGGCAAGCTTTCATCCAGGTGATCTTCCTTGCAGGCTTCCATTTCCTTTTGTCGGATTGTCTTCCTACAACAACTTCTTTCCCTGTAGGTTAGGCTTCCCTGTGCTTCGCTGTCATGCGCCACTCCTTCCAGTGCTCAGTTGTCAGGCGTCACTTCTGCCCTATGCTATTGCTTTGGTTGGATTTTTTTTCTCTAGTGGAAATCCCAAACCTACAAAGAGAACTCCAACAGCCGCAAGAACACATTCCGGTCACCAAAATCTCTTACTATAGCCGCAGGAACTCATTCTCGTAGCCGAAACTTCTCCTGACAGCTGCCATAATCCCTTTAGCCGACCTGCAGGTCCTCCCCGAATCTTCCTTACAGCCAAAAATCCCTATTGCAAAACTTTATCTTCATCCATTAATAAAAACAAGAGTTTTATCAGTGTTAATCCAGTCAATTAGCTAAACATACTTGTCATGCCTATCATCTATTGCAATATAAACCCTCACATCCTTTCTCTATCATCCACAATGACATTAACGGACCATCAAAATCGAAAACCATCAATAGAGTCAGATGGTTTCTCTTTTAATGATGACCATACTAAAACCAGTTAGATATTTCTCATGAAGAAAATTTGAATCTGCACAAATCTTTTAGTCATTCTACAAAATGATTTCCACTCAGTTCCAATATAAAAATTTAAATCCTCAAAACTGATAATGTAAAAGAATAATTCAATTGTATCCTTAGACACTACCTTGCAAAGAAAAATATCATCCATATGAATTCCTACGTTCAAAGTCCACAATAAAATGAGATAGCTAAGAGGAAGAATAGACATCTTCTCGAGATATCTAGGTCTATAGTTATTTCCCACAAAGTCCCAAATTTTTTTTTGAGAGAAGTCATGTTCATAACCACCAACCTCATTAATAGAATGCTAAGCAGGATACTTAGATTCATAGCCCCTCTTAATATTGTGATGGAAAAATACCCTCATGTCAGAGCCATCTCATACAATCTTCCTCTAAAAATATTTGGTCTTCTCTTTTGTTCACATTCACCAACCAAACCACACAACGCTTGACACAAAAGCCATCAAATGTATCTTCCTTTGGCAATCTTCAAATAAAAGAAATAAAAGTGTTATTCTCCCATTAAAAAAAATATATTATAAGTCCACATATGTTGTCTTCTTTGAAAACCAACCTACTACCCAAATATGATATTCAAGGGGAGAGTTCAGGTGAATATCAGACTTAGAAAACTATTTTGGATACTCACACTAATCGAGGGTCATCACAACTATTTTTACTTCTTTACACTACTTGGGAAACACACACTAATCTAGAGTCATCACAACTTATTCCCCTTTCTTTTAACCATCCTATCTCCCAAGTTCCACCAGTTGAGAACATCGAACTTGAGATTGACAACAAGAAACTTTGAGTGTATACTAGGGAAAAATATTCACTGAACAGGATAAAGACAATATGCAACCACAAGACTATTCATTACCAAGCATGAATTCACACATCTCTAAAGTTCTAAAGGGAAGTGAAATCCAATGAAGAAGACGGGGAAAATTACACAAATTATCATATCCAGGATTATGTTATCAATGGGAAGTTATTATCAACTTATTAAACTTTTTTATCTAACATTGACAATGTGCAGATACCTAAGTCCATTCATTAAGCATTTCAAATTGCATAATGAAAAAAGACGGTAGAAGAGGAGATCCAAACACTTGATCTAAATGAAACATGGATCTTTACAAAGCTTCCTCCAGATAAAAATGGTCATCGGGTGCATAGGTCTTCAATGCTGGTACAAAGCAGTGGGAGCATTGAAGGTTCAAGGTTAGGTTGGTGGCCAAATGTTTCACTCAGTCTATGGGATAGCCAGATATACTATTAACAGACCTTAGCCCTAGTGGCCAAGTTAAACTTTGTAATAGTTCTTTCCTTGGCAGTGAATAAAGAATAAGAACTGCACCAACTTGATATCAAGAATGTGTTTTTGACCGTAGACCTTGAAGAAGAAGTGCATATGGAAATCATACCGTGAATGAAAAATAACTCAAATAAACATCTAGTTTGTAAACTAATAAAATCACTTTATGGACTCAAACAATCTCCAAGGGCTTGGTTTGACAAGTTCGTCAAGACTATAAAATCTAATGCATATATCCAATGCCAAGTGGATCATAAGATGTTCATAAAACATACACAAGAAGGTAAGATGGCTAAACTCACTGGATGTGCAGATGATATGATCCTGACAGGTGATGATGAAAAATAGATTGGGAAGATCAAGAAAATCCTTGCCACTGAATTTGAAATTAAGGATTTAAGAGCGATGAGATACTTTCTGGGAATGGAAGTAACCGGGTCCAACATGAGTATTGTGATATCCCAAGATTACATCCAAGATCTACTAAAAGAGGCAAGAATGTTGGGATGCAACCCTGTTGAAGCTCTTATGGATTTCAACAAAAAAATACATTTAGGGGTGAAAAAACACTCGTGTAAAAAGAAAGATACCAGAAATTGGTGGGCAAGCTTATCTACCTGTCGCAAATTAGACCTAATATTACTTACTCTGTCAGCATTGCAAGTCAACATATGAATAGTCCGAATAAAGAACATTTGGAGATGATTTACATAATATTGAGATTTACTAAGAAGTCAACCTCAAACAGAGGGTTATTGTTAAGAAATCAAACAAAGAGGAGGTAGAGGTTACACTGATGCTAGTTGGGCCGGAAAACACACAGATATAAAGTCCACTTTTGGGTATTATTTTTATGTCAGGGGAAATCTTGTCACCTAGAGAAGCCAAAATCAAACAATAATTTCTAGAAGCAATGCAGAATCTGAGTACTAAGCACTTGCTTTGAGAATTTGTGATGGAATATGGATCCAAATGTTACTAAGTGAGTTGGGATACTCCACGGTCAATCCCATAAAGATCTTCTATGATAGCCAAGTTGTAATTAATATTGCAAAAAACCATGTGTCATAACAGAATCAAAAACATTAAAATTGATAGATATTTTATCTCTGAAAATGTCAATTGACACTACTTGATCTACATTCCGATTCAACTTCAGGTCATTGATATTTTCACAAAATCTCTACCTCTAAACATCTTCACTAATTTGAATACCAAGTTGGACCTTTAAAACATCTATGACCAAGTTGAGAGGGAGTGTGAAATTCATAGTTTCCTATTTTAAGGTTATACTCTTTTTTTTTTTTTTTGTATGTCATATTTCTTATCTTCTNGGACCTTTACAAAACTTCCTCCACATAAAAAAGATCATCGGGTGCAAATAGGTCTTCAATGTCAGGTACAAAGCAGTGGGAGCATTGAAGGTTCAAGGTTTCAATGTCAGGTACAAAGCAGTGGGAGCATTGAAGGTTCAAGGTTACGCTGGTGGCCAAATGTTTCACTCAGTCTATGGGATAGTCGGATATACTATTAACAGACATTAGCTCTAGTGGTCAAGTTAAACTTTGTAATAGTTCTTTCCTTGGCAGCGAACAAAGAATAAGAACTGCATCAACTTGATATCAAGAATGTGTTTCTGAACGTAGACCTTGAAGAATAAGTGCATATAGAAATCATACCATGACTGGAAAATAACTCAAATAAACATCTAGTTTGTAAACTAAAAAAATCACTTTATGGACTCAAACAATCTCCAAGGGCTTGGTTTGACAAGTTTGTCAAGACTATAAAATCTAATGCATACATTGAATGCCAAGCGGATCATAAGATGTTCATAAAATATACACAAGGAGGTAAGAAGGCTAAACTCATTGTCTGTGCAGATGATATGATCCTAACAAGTGATGATGAAAAGGAGATTGGGAGGATCAAGAAGAACCTTGCCACTGAATTTGAAATTAAGGATTTAAGAGCGATGAGATACTTTCTGGGAATGGAAGTAACCGGGTCCAACATGAGTATTGTGATATCCCAAGATTACATCCAAGATCTACTAAAAGAGGCAAGAATGTTGGGATGCAAACCTGTTGAAGCTCCTATGGATTTCAACAAAAAAAATACATTTGGGGGTGAAAAAACACTCGTGTAAAAAGAAAGATACCAGAAATTGGTTGGCAGGCTTGTCTACCTGTCGCAAATTAGACCTGATATTGCTTACTCTGTCAGCACTGTGAGTCAACATATGAATAGTCCAAATAAAGAATATTTGGAGATGATTTACATAATATTGAGATTTACTAAGAAGTCAACCCCAAACAGAGGGTGATTGTTAAGAAATCAGACAAAGAGGAGGTAGAGGTTTACACTAATGGTAGTTGGGCAGGAAAACTCGCAGACATAAAGTCCACTTCTGGATATTATTTTTATGTCAACGGAAATCTTGTCACCTAGAGAAGCAAAAATCAAACAATAATTTCTAGAAGCGGTGCAGAATCTGAGTACTAAGCACTTGCTTTGAGAATTTGTGATGTAATATGGATCCAAATGTTACTAAGTGAGTTGGGATACTCCACGCTCAATCCCATTAAGATCTTCTATGATAGCCAAGTTGTAATTAATATTGCAAAAAACCATAAGCCATAACATAATCAAACACATTAAGATTGATAGATATTTTATCTCTGAAAATGACAATTGAGACTACTTGATAACTTCAGGTCACTCATATTTTCACAAAATCTCTACCTCTAGGTATCTTCACTAATTTGAATAACAAGTTGGACCTTTAAAACATCTATGACCAAGCTTGAGAGGGAGTGTGAAATTCATAGTTTCCTATTTTAAGGTTAAACTCTTTTATTCTTTTTTTGTATGTCATATTTCCTATCTTCTTGAGTTACCTCATATTTGTTAAGTTGTAATGGTTGTAATAAGTTTATCCTAGTCATTTTCCTTATTATATAAGGAAAAGAGTTGTATTTTGATTGAGAATATTATTTTTATCCTCCTTTCTTCCGCCAAGCACATGAATTAACTAATTGATCTTTAGGTAACATTGAAAAATAAATATCAGTTTTACTTCCACAAAATTGTTGAAAATTTATTGAGATCACCAATAAAATTACATATAATGTGCTTGGACACTGTCCTACTAATCTTCATGCACTTGCCAAAATTTTCTTCTATTATTGTAATTTTCACTTGCTTTAAGATAAAACTCATATAACAAACTATATCATCAAATAGCATGCACCAAAATGCCTAGAATATCTTAGTAAGAATCTAAATAATAAATAAAAAAATTAGACGAATTTTTAACAGTGATCCTTAACATAAACCTATACCAATTTAAATACCGTATTCATTAAACATTATTTTAGAGCTCGAAAAAGATAATAAGACATGCTTTTAGTAAATTATCAATAAGCAAAATTGTCTCCATGGTCAAGACTCAAAACAAGAACAATTAGTCCGGACATTCTGCCATATATACGTAATAATAAGAGTTGAAAACCATTAGTTAATGAATTATCTTCACCCAGCTCTACATATCGGGACTGCAATAAGCTAAGCCATTATACTCGGCACTAAAACTTGGAGAGGAAGCCATAGAATAGTCGTCTTTTTAACCAAGTCATCACAAGCTGAAGTCATCTGGCTGATTTATTAGCAGGAAATGCTTGACATTTAGGATGGTGGAAGTAATACAAATGTTTTAAACCAACAATAGATCTACTATGATAAATCAAGAAAACCTGTTACCTTAATCAATTTTCCCCGTTCAGTCATTTCCTTGAGTTTTACAGACAATAATAGTTTGAAATCAGTTGGGGTCATGTATTGATCCTGCATAAAAACATAGAAATAAAAGTCGATAGGAAGAACTGCTTCATGAAGCACACAAAAAACACTGTACTCTTATGAAAAATTCTCATATCAGGATGAATAAATATAAGAATAGCTTCAATGAGGAAAGGCAATGCATTGATATATGGGTCTTGAAGACAAAATGTAATAATAAGCAGGTCCAAAGATGCAGTACTTAAACCTTCCAGGACATAAGGAGTCAATGAAAACCAAACAAATAATTAACTAAACCTCCAATAAATGCCAAATAAGTTTTGGAACAAAAAGGTAGGCTATTGTTTTTCTTTGTAAACGGAAAAAAGTTTTGGAGCATTTTGGTTGAGTAGTATAAGTATTGTTTTCATTTTCTTTATCTTTGATATGAGGCAAAATAAATTCAAGCAAAAATTTCATGAGATTAGAATACCTATAAAGTGTTGTTTTCACTTCATTTCAAAATTTCTTAGTTAGTTCAAAATTGAAATCCCTTGTCCCTTTTAAACCAATGCTCTCATTGAATACCAAAACCGGTCACTGCCTCAGCCATAATCCAAAACCTCGTGATGCATGATGCAACAACTCTCTCCAACATATCATGTGGAATCCTAGCATCAACACAGCAAACGTGATGTCTTTTCAGACCATAACCCGCCCACATGTGCACCTACTTCACTGCCATAGCCAATGCAAGTTATATATGTATAATATTCTTTCTTTCTTTTTTTTTTTGAAATTTCATTGTTAAAAAGGCGGGCAGGGATCGGTATTTGATCTAAGATTTAAATCCTTCAATTTAATTTAGTTTTACCTCGTGGCTATTTTATCTAATATATTGTGATTCTGTTTTGCTGTCTCCTGCAAAATCCTTGCTCACATTTGGATCTGTTTCTCATTTTAATGATAGTTTTAATTTAGTTCACATAATTTTTAAAATCAATGTTTTTAAGAATAATTATTTTGTAGGATTAGATGGGTATATAAAGATGACTGAGCAAGTACAAGCTAACAAAGAATGCTCATCTAAAAGGAATGAGTTTTAGAATGATACAAAGCTGAGTAGACCTTAAATATATCTGTTCAAAGAGTTATTGCTACCACAATGAGTGCCATATTTGTATTTTTAGATGAACTAAGAGGTTGTTTGGTTTGCTGAAAAATAAATGCAGTGAAATTATATATAGTGTTATTGAAATAATTAAAAGTTGTTTGGTTATGGTATACAATAAATTCAAGAAATTACTGTTTGTATTTGTTTTAAATGAAATCAATGCAAACTTCACAGCAACTATGGGAGAGGCTTTTGTTGGCCAATAAATGCCCGGAGAGCAACGATATCTGGGTGAATAGCAATAACTGACAGGTGGGTGGCTGGTGAATGCGACTGTGACGATGGCTTCGGGTGAATACAAGCAGCGGCCTGTTGACGGTGACAACGATTGATGGGTGATGACAGTCACAACCTGCAAGTGGCGGTGGGCAGCAGCCAACAAGACGACGGGTAGCAAATGGAAGCATGCAACAGCCAGTGAGCGACCAAAATGGGTGATGACATGTGAATGCTGTGACGACAAATTCTGGGTGCATTTAGAATCAACCAAATGGGACAATTTCTAAATACAACAAATTTGAACTAAAAGGTGAACTTTATATTTACCAAAATTTTACAATTGTATACCATTTTCATTCAATCAAATGATAATTTGGAAATATAATGCATTTAGTTTGCACTATACTAGTGATGCAGACAACCAAGAAGCACCTAAAATAGAAATATAAAGATCTATTCCTAAATGAAATATCCAACATGACTCATATCTCTAGGTTATACCTTGGATAAGATTCTGGTTGTGTTGATATAGTATTAATGAGAAGCGAACCTTTTCTAGCTTAAATGATTTATTCAAACAAGAAGATTAATTGTAGATAAACTTAGTATGCATTAAAAAATAAGCTGCTATGTTAATGCATAGCCTCAAGCATAGTGCTTATAATTCAGTAATTCAATTCAACCTTTAGCAACAACAGCAACAACAATAACAACAAGCCTTTATCCCACTAGAAGGGGTCGGCTACCTGAATCCTTTTTCTCCAATGTCTCCTATTGAGTGTCACATTTTCATTTAATTCTAATAAATTAAGTTCATTTTTTATACGACATGCCCAAGCCTTTCTACCTCCACCCTTCTTAACATAAGTTGAATCTAAAACAGCCACTCTCCTAACTTGATCATCAGATGATCAATATTTAATGTGATCAAACCATCTAAGATGAGTCTCTTGAGTCTTGTCCGCCGTTTGAGCTACACCAATCCTTTTACAGATATGTTCGTTTCACATTTTGTCCCTAAGTTTAAAGCCACTCATCCACCTAAGCATTCTCATTTCAACAACACTTAACTTAGTTTTGTGCTTCCCTTTTATAGGCCAAGATTCTGCGCCATAAAACATTGCAGGTCTCGCTACCATCTTATAAAATTTCCCTTTAAGCCTAAGTGGTACTTTTCTATCACACAATAGGCCCAATGCATTCCTCCACTTCAACCAACCAACTTGAATTCTAATAACAACATCCTCATCTATATCGCCATCAATTTGAGCAATAGACCCGAGATATCTAAAATGTTCACTCCTTCTAATGATTTGACCACCCACAACTCTACCACTAGATTCTACTACCGCTAAAATTATATATCATATATTTAGTTTTAGATCTACTCAAATGAAAGCCCTTAGACTCAAATGTAGGCCTCCATAATCAAGTTTTTCCTGGACTCCTTCTCTAGTCTTATCCACAAGAAGAATATCATCGGCGAAAAGCATGCACCAAGTTTTTCTTGAACTCTTTCAATTCAACTATTAGCAATCTAGAGAAATAATAAATCCACACTCCAGTGTTGAAATCATAGACTTCATATAAGATACAAGCAAAATAATAAAGTTGTCTTTTTAAGATGCGTCCATAAGTCATACATCATGATATAGAATTAAAGCATACGAGTGCTCTTAACAAATATAATTTATAAAAATAGGATTATGTTTGCATTAAGGATGGAACACACACTGAAGTTAGGGTCCTTAAGGAAGAAAAAAAAGGCAAGTCATAATAAGAAAGCAACATTTGAGTTAGCTAGGAGAATAGTGAACCAAAATGCATCACAATTGCTATGAGTTCAAGAAGTAATAAAATCAACTCATCACATAACATTTCATTATCAGTTGTAATATTTCTAATATATATGATGGAAATTATATCACAAGTAAATATTATGTAGTTAATAGAGATTACTCTACCTAGAAGGATTTTATATCTCCATATCGTGTAACAAGATGTCATCAAAAATAGTAACATGGCATTCCATCATTAAATTGCAAGCAATTATTTAATATTTGATATTCATCTCTATGAACCACCATGAAGTGTGCACTTGATTCTTTGAAAAAGCATTTATAATCATAAAATATGTTCCACACTTCCATTAGAAATCAAAGCTGACATTGTGCATTCATGATGCATTTTACATAATTGGATTACTGTAATTGGAAGAAAAGATTTCATTCTCGTTGAAGATGTGCAAGCAAGAAGTAATGCTAAAAGCAGGCTTCAATTTACTCCCAAGATTGGAAGGAAAAAATACATTGCATTTTATTTACCATGTACAACCATGTGAATAATGTTGTCTATTAGTTATCACTGTTATATAATTTTATGTTTTTGCGATCGAAAATTATGTTTAATGTGAAATAAAATTTTTTATGTCCTCTATATATTTTTATATAAATGATATGCTCGTCTAAATGACTATGATTGCATTATATATTTATATTAGATATTTATAATACTTAAATACTTTGTTTCTCTCATATGTTATTTTTGGCATGGTTTTTTCCATTTTTATTTTGCATGAAACCTCTCCAATCCAATGGTCAATCTGCTTCTAAAACTAATAAGAGGAAAATTTTTTGTTTGAGTTTTTAAACTAGAATGGATAATTGCACTACTGCAAATAATACATTATTAAGTTGATATGAATATGAAAGGAGCCAAAGACTTGCAAATACAGTGTACTAAGGTGCAAATTACAAATTGATAGAAAATTTTGGTAATAACATCATCAATGAGCAATACAATAATCAAATTCACCATCGAAGAAGTGTACAGAGTTGATTCAATAGTTAAAAAAATAAGTAAAGAGCATCTTAAAATGAATAAAGAAAACATGAGAGTTATGCACCACATTCTCTTTAGTCTAACATATATCGTTATCAGAACATGTTTTTTGATGTGGGGCAAGTACCCTTTGTTTTAACATGTTCTTTCCAAGAACAACTTTTTTTAACATTCTAATTCCAAGCTAATTTAAGATAAAAAGATCTGTGGTGAAAGGAATCTAATCGGAGATTGAGCCACATCCACAATTAGTACAATAATTTAGGACTCGATAAATTAAATAGGATGGCAATGAATCATCGGGATTTAAAGAAACTGATATGGATGCATCCCAAGCTACTAATTGGGCAAATACGGTAACAATAATATTTCAATACTGCAAAGTAAGCAACATTTCATCTTCCAAACATTGTGTTCCACGCAAGAATGTTAAAAGGCATAGTGTTGATCAAACTCTCATAAATATTCATATAATGCTTAATATTATGGCTCACGTCACTAAAGCAATTCAAAGTCATCATGTGTTAGCGCTGCTCGAGAAAATAAAAAGTTTGTTGAATGTACGATGGAGTTATCGAGTACAGATGGTTTTATTGACATAGAGATTGATATTATATATGATAACTTGCTGAGAATTCAGCTATGATTCTAAAATCATTATTGTTTAATTTATTTGGGGAGGAAATTTGCTTACTTTTATAATTCACAAATATAGCACACATATATAGGGAAATCAATCTCTCATTATTTATAAGCATACTAA
>JXCR01109078.1:16330-55359 GCA_002079205.1 Phalaenopsis hybrid cultivar
CAAACAAACTAAATTTTAAACGAACCAAACACGAACACAAGCTCTGTTCGTTCGTGTTCAGTTCGTTTACACCCCTAATCGTCGTAATCTGATGGACAACTTTCTTTCAGATGAGATGTCTCTATGGAAAGTTAAAAAAGAGTTCTACGGAGTGACCATTGATCTTCTCTGCGAGTGACCCAAAATTGGTTGAGGGAGTCGATTTTGTGCGGTCGCTGCTGGTTCAGGTGTACAACGTTTCTTAGCTCGGATGAACTTTCCTTCCATCAGCCCATGATCCAGCCAAATGCAGTGATGCTTGATGGCTCAGTCTTTCAACAGTGATAATGCGTTTCTTTGGTATTTTCTTTGTGTGATTCGTTGAACTTCTTTGAGATTCATGTAATCATATTTTCGATGTACATATTTCGTTCTTCGATTAGCTTCTTCGAAAGTGACTACTATAATAAAAATAAGAGAATTAAATTAAAAAAAATAGTTATTTATTGGATAATTATTGCGCAATAAGTATTTTCAATTACCTTACTCCCTAGATTTTTGTGCCAGTGTGACGCGCCAAAACTTACTGCGAAGTAAGTCGGTCGTACAATACAAGTGCACGTGTCAAGTAATATGTGGTTTAAGAGTCCACGTATTGATCTCGCAAGGAAAGTCTAATAATTAATTTTGTAGAAAAAATCTCTAGTTTACAAATTTAATGAATCTAGCTTGGTGTCATTGCAAAGGTGGTTTAAATCCTAGGATTTTAGCAAAAATAGAGGAAATTGCATACGCCAAAAAATAGAAGCAGCGGGAAATTATTTGTGAATTCCTTCAAGATTGATGAAACTCGTGCCTCTATGATTTGGGGATCGTGGTGATCGTGACTTTTCTAAATAATTTCTAAAGTATTTGTTGTCAATTGGGGACATATTACTCTTTATGTCCATGTTTATGCCAAAAGAATCCAACAATCCATGAATTTCAAGCTTCCTCAATCATTATGAGATTCCTCATAATTATTCAGATCCCCTAGAATGACTGCAGAACTCCACTTGCATATGCTTATCATCTCGGAATACTGTGGTTAACCTTTCGTTTATAGTACGCAACAATTACAGGTCGTAGCTTCACAAAATATTTTAAGATCCAAGTTAACCAAACTAAAAGTAAATTAAATTTATATGTTAACCAATGACATAGGCCATGAAAGCATAAGAAAATACTAACAAAAAAACATTACGAAAAAATCATAATTAAATTCACTACCCCTACATCATAAAGACAAATAATGAAATTAGTCATACATCGTCCAGAAAATCAAACAAGAAAAACTATGCAAGAATTCATTACAAGAAACAAAAACATGTAAAACTTACAATAACTTGTTCTCTTCATAATGACAACAATCAATCCTCTCATACAAATCCCTCGCAACTCACAAACAAAAGACAAACTCACCTCAAGGTTTCATAGGTCCAAAATATACATGAAATTGCGTAAAATATGAGTTCTGGATGTACGATGGTGTGGTCACGCTTGAAACTTAAACAAGTGTGGTTACGCCCGAAACCGGAGTGTTCATGCCCGAAACTGGTGTGGTCATGCCCATATCTGGCATGACTGTGCCAGATTGCATTATCACGCGTTTTGATTATGTTTTGTATGTTCGACACATGTAAAAATCTTCCTCAAGCATAAAATCATGATGAATAAGGTATAATAGTAGGTAAAATGCATGACAAAAGCAGGTGAAATCATGTAAAATTTACATATATCAATTCTCACAAACTTACTCTATTACTTTCCCTCAAGTAATCACAAGGTTTAGTTGGGATTCCATGAAGATAATTGGCAGTTCTGTAGATTTCTAACTACTTAAAATGTTTATCAAAGCTAAATAAAAATGTTTAAATGTTATTTTAAGATCAATTATCTTTAATGGTTAATAACTTGACATTTCCTTAATTCTCTTCTTCAGAAAATTCCATAGATCCTAAAATTGGTGTTATTTAAAATCTTTTACTCTAACTTTGATTATCTTTAATGCAATTTCAGTGGATTTTAGCCGATTCAACATTTTCTTAACTATTTTCTTTTAAGATAACTTTTCAAATGGTTTTTATTAAAGAATCGTGAAAAAAATTTATCACTTAAGTCCCATTAAACACTCTTCTTATTTCCTTTTCCTTCCTTGAATTTTTGTTATGCCAACCTTGAACTTCTTATCAATGATTTTTCAATTTTTCCCTTCTTTTTTTTTTTTTTTTCAATTTTCCTTTTTTCTTGAGAATTTCTATATTTGATTGGCAACTTTTTGTTTCTTTTCAAAATTTTTAAATNCTATATTTGATTGGCAACTTTTTGTTTCTTTTCAAAATTTTTAAATATGAATTAGTGGGGTTCTTCTTATGCAATAAAAGTCAACACTTGATATTTTAATGTTCCACTTCCAAATTATCCTTTCCAGTTAAAACTTAAAATCACATTAATTTGGTTAAAACAAACTAAAATAGATTAAAATGTTTTTGGTTTCTTGCTTAATATTAAACTTACATCTTTTTTAATAATTTATGAGTTAATTTAAGTAATTTCTGAAATTGTTAAGTTTTGAAAATTATTATTGACTCATTTAAGTTAAGCTTTTTTAAAGGTCATTTATCTGCTTTTAATAGATTATGATAAGCATTTTGAATCAATCATTAGTCCTAACATGAGTTACCAAACGAAAGTTGAATCTTTTACTGAGCTATATGGACTACTTTCAAGTTTGTAAAAAAGGTATATATTTTCCCCCAAATTTGATTTTTTTCCAACATATGAATAACATGAAGTAGTAGTAAACGAAAAAAGCAGGTACAAACACCAAAAGGTAAAGCATGCATAATTTACATGAATATCAGAAAACAAGAATGTGAAATCTGTAACAATGTATAAATTACTCCGTGGAGGACAAGACTCAACTATTTCAAACGAAAATTTAGAGCAAATTTCAAACTAAATTTCAAAACAAATGCAAAAAGTAAAAATATGATTAACATATCAAATATTACTTGGGTTGCATCCCAATATAGTGTTTGGTTTAATGTCCCCAGCTTGAACAAAAAGTCCTCTTCCATGATCAAAATTTCAATTTTAAAAACCCCAAGTAATCGCTCAATTTTTTATTGATTCTGGAATTTCTACTAAATCATCAAATTTCAGTTTTTCTTGCAACTTTCTCCTCTCAAATCGATAGTAGTCTTCGAGAGGGTATGCAGGGGGTTTTATTAGATGATCATTCCTAAGGGTATTTTCTAAATCCAAATTTATCCCAATTAATTCTCACATTTGCATATCAGTATTTTTCTTACAATATGCAAGAAACGGGTATCTATAAGATCATTCAATGTCTTCTAAATTTTGGGTTCAATTTTTCTTAGGTTTTTTAGATTCTGGATCTAATTTTACTGGGTCACTCTCCTGTCTTGGGCTATCTTCCAACTCTTCTTTTTGGAGCACTCCTATGGGCTCAACTATCTCCCTAACAATTCTAGGGGTTTTCTTGAAAGGAAGAACAAATTCTTCCTCAGCTACTGTCTAACCAGCAACATCTAACTCAGACTACTCCTCAGGGACCAACTTTTCATATTCAAAATTATGGCTTTCTACTATCCTTGACATCTCTTGGGGTTCATTGCTTAATAGGTTAGCTAACCACCAAACTATGATGTTCTATGTTTCTAAAGGTATTAGCTTGACTTTTTAACTCCTTCCCCAGTTTTATTATTAATTCTTTCAAATACTCATTTTCTTCATTGTAGTCACTATCCTAATTATTCCAACATTCTACAGGATCAGTTTGGGTGCTCTCCCATTGTTAGTTGTTTACTATAGGGTTTATATTATTCTAATCAAAGCTTGGTTAGATCAACTTTGGGTGTAGGTGCTTGATTGGCTCACAAAATTTACTAATAATTCTTCTAACGACAGATTATTCTCCCTAAATTAGGGATTTGAGGTGATTTCCCATGGTTATATTTGATAAATGTGGTCCTTTCCCCAACTGTTTCAATTTTCTACAAGGTTAGTTTGAGTTATCGCCAAATGTTGGTGTTCTACACCAATGTCTTTAATGTTCCAATTAGAGTTTGGGTAAGTAGTTCAGGTATTGGAAGAGGGGTGATCAAACTTACCTCCTATGTCAGGGAAAAAAGATTGTGAAGGCTAGTTATCAATATGTTGCTAAACTCCTAAAAAAATCTAAGATAATTTTCCTGAGGTTTTTCATATTCTGGAACATATTTTTTTTCATTTTTTTAGAATTTTGTTAGCACCTACAAGGAAACACGACAGAAATACAGATGCAGTAATAAAAATAAAAAAAACAAAATAAAAACAAGAAGATAAAAGTATCAAACTAAGATCCAAAGTTTTTCAACTAAAGTTCTCCTAATAGTATAAATAATTATTAATGCCTTTCCATGGCAACGACACAAAAAACTTGACACGCAAAAACTAATGGTGAAGTTGGTCATACAACTTAAGTGCACGTGTCAAGTAGTATGCAATTTAAGAGTCTACGTATCGATCCCATGAAAAAAGTAACAATTATTTCTGTATAAAAATCTCTAATTTACAAATTTAATTAACATAACTTGGCTTGTTGCAAAGACATTTTAAATATTAAGATTCTAGCAAAAACAAAGGAAATTGCAGGCAATAGAAAACGAAAGCAACGAGAGTATTTATGAGTTCCTTCAAGATTGATGAGGCTCGTGCCTCTGTGATTTGGTGATCGTGGTTATCGTGGATTTCTAAATGCTTTCATACATGATTGCCAATCAAGGGCATATTACTCCTTATGTCTATGTGTAGGTTAAAAGAAGCCAATAATCCATGAAATTTAGGCTTCGTCAATCCTCATGACATTCCACATAACTATTTCGATCCAATGGAATGATTGCAGAATTTTGCTGAAATATGTTTATCATCTCAGAATTCTATGGTTAATCATTTGTTTCCATAACACAATAGTTAGAATTCATAGTGTCACGAAAGATTTTAACATCCTAGGTGACTAGACTAGGAGTAAATTAAATTCATAGATTAACTAACAACATAGGCCATGAAAGCACAAGAAAATACTAATATAAAAATATTACAGAAAAATTTTGATTAAATCAACTCCCCATACATCTTAAGGACACAAAGAATGAAATTACTGATGCATCGTCGAAAAAACTGTAGGAATGAAAAACTATGCAAGAATTCATCGCAAAAAATAAAAACATTGAAAACTTACAATAACTTATTATCCTCATAATGATTGTAATTCTTCAACTCATACAAATCCCCCACAACTCACAAACAAAAGTAAAAACTCACACCTCAGGGTTTCCACCATGAGAGGAAGAAGAACTTGACGATAGTTCTTAAATTCTCTCCAACACTCTCCTTCAACAATCTCCAATGACTGTTTGATGTAGAATATTCTTTCCAAGCCTCCAAGGGGCCAAGAGAGGGATCTCATGTTACAAATAGATATTTATATTTAGGTTTTATTATGGCTCTTAGATAGGCATCCAAGCTCTCCAATTCTATCAATAGATTCAAAATAGGCGTGAAATCATGCAAAATACAAGTTTTGGAGGAACGGTGGCATGGCCACGCCAGAAATCTATATGGTCATGCCTGTTCTGGCATGGTCACGCCTAGATCTGCCATGATTGCGCCAGACTGCAGTATTGCACTTTCTGATTTCATTTTGCGTGTTTGACAACTATGACTTGCAGAATAAAATGTAGAACATTCCATAAGCATAATATCATGATAAATAAGGTAAAATAGTATATAATATGCATGATAAAAAGTATGTAAAATCACATAAAATTGATGTGTTTCCCAATGTTCTCTATAAATAGAGCGTAATTTGCATTTCCCCTCTTCTTTTCTGAATTTATTGTCTTTCAGTCAGTTTTAACAGAGGATGAAGATGTTGATTAGCAAGAAACCATTAAACGAAGAGGTAATGATGAGGGCATTGGGGATCCCAACCACAAATATTCACTCTTCAGTGGGCGACAAGAAGAAGAAACTAGAGATCTCTTGACCAACTCTAAAGAAAAAATCTTACGTAAGAGGGTCGATCGACAAAGAAAATGGCCGACTGAAGGGATTGGGCCAAAGGAGACCAAATTGGTTAAGCAGACGGTAATGTAGAGGCAGAGGATAGAGGAGATAGTAGAGTCATTGATGCGGGTGATTTGTGCGTTATAAATGTTTTTCAACACCACAACATACACGACAATTATACTAGGAAATATGCAGATCAATCACAATAAAATTTACTTCAGTATAATCGATTTTCTCTTTTAAAATATTTAAAGTTGCAACTTCTATTGAATTAAGGTGTACTTTCAATTTCAAATCATCACTATGTTACAAACACAAGTATACGTATCGCTCAAGTAATAAAGGGTTCTAATGGAGTCTTAAGTATCAATCCATAGAGAGGTGAAAATTCTTATGGTAATAGCGCAAAGACAAAATATTTAAAATATAGACAACTTAAGTAAGCAGGTCAAAATTTGTTTAATGTCGCTAAAGAAACTATGTTTACTACACTAATCTCTAAGCTTCAAAGTTAAATTTACTAAAACTAAACTATATTTTGTGACGAAGAGTTCAAATTTAAGAAAGTATCATTCCCCTTACGACGAGATTATAGTCATTAAGTTATCAAATTGTAGAAAATTGTATTGTGTCAAATATGAGCAATTATATTCTTTATTCATTTTATAAGCGATAAAGAACATTGACTGATCTTGTGTTTAGTCCCTAAATTTGCAGTTAGACTGGGAAGATACTGATTCTCACTCCATAGTTCCCACATTCCCCTTGCCTGAGGGCTAACATCTCGCTTTAGTTTCCAAACGTCTAGACCAAATTGGAGATTTTAGCCTGTCACCCTAAAATCTTCAATTCCATGCCCATCAATTAATATTTCCCTATTTATTTGCACTTAACCCCATGGACTACATTTTTATCCGTGAAATCAAATGTGATTCTTACTTTGTTGTAGAAAGCATAGCTCTCTCAGATCGCATGTTTCACAATAATTTTTAACAATTTAATTGGTCAGATCGAAAAATAAATGAAGTTCAAAGTTTGAATCATTACAATTATGAAATCAAAATATTGTACAACAATCTTGATTCTTCACATGACAATATCACTTTATAGGAAGAATGTCAAAGAAATCTACTCAGAATTCATGAGGAAGATACAACAAAACATGAATTATATATATATATATATATATGAACTCAAGTAAAACAACATAACTTGATCTCATCCCCAAGCAAATCCCTTGAAGTTTGAATCTCTCTATCTTTACAATAAAACACAATTTTCTCTTAGAAATGTAATGAAGAAGAAATCTCTCACTTTCCCTCTCCGCTTACAACTTTTAGAGAACACTTTCCAAAATCTCCCACACACTTGGTACTCATGCCACCCCCAATTTCTGACATAAAAACAGTATTTTATAATGTAGAAATAATGTTTCTAAGAATCTCCCTTAACACCACTTCAAAATTCGTCCAAATTTAATGCATTTGTGAAAATAACCGTCTTTGGATCCTATGTGCCATCTTCTCTGGATTCTAGTGCATAGGTGCGAGTTCAATTTTCGAAAACACTACTTTTTTACTCCAAATTTTGTCATTTTTGCTTCATTTAAGCTCCAAATGCCTAGACTTAGTATACCTGCAATAAAACCTTGCTAGGGCTTCACGGCTTTAAGGCAATTCAAGGGCGATTTCCGGCGTGTAAAGATGGGGCTTCTCCGTTCAACTGGTGAGATCTTTCCATCATTGCTTCGGTTGACTTTGATTTTGGTTTTCTTCTTCGTTTTTACTCTTTCATCGTGTGTCTCTCGTTTATTTGGGGTTTCTAGTTTTGATTATGCTGCCGGTTTCTCAATCTTTTATTGACGCTGTTTTAGATGCAGGCGGTTCTTTGTCCGCTACCTCCTCTGAGTTTTTTCGTCAATGTTTCTATGACTCTAAATTTTGGAGGCAATTATACTTTCATCAAAAAATTGGGGAGAAAGAACAGTAAACTTGATCTTTATGTTACTGAAGATGAAACTATTGTGCTTGCTTTTTCTTGTCGCCTTGCCCTAGTTGGTAAATTTACTTATGACATTCCTAAGGTTGAGATCATAAAGAGAGAGTTTGAAATGTTAATTTAAAAGGTTGGTATCATTTATGGTAGACATATTTTTATTCAACTAGCAAATGATGAGGATTACACTCGCCTCTTCGCAAAAAGGCTCATGTGGGTGGAAAATAATTTGATGAAATTTTAGAAATGGTCCATTCATTTTGATCCTACAGCTCAGTTACCTATTATTCTGGCACGGATTCGATTCTCAGGGCTCAAACTACATCTTTTTAACCAAGAAATGCTGTTTTCACTTGCTGTTGCGTATGGGAAACCATTGAAAATGGATCATGCTACTTTCACTTTATCGAGACCCTCTGAAGCACGTATAGTGGTTGAACGAGATATTACTCAGGCTTTTTGTAATGAAATGTGGATATGCTCACAACATCAGGGTTAGTGGCAGCCTGTTGAAATTGAAAGACATTCGCCTTATTGCACTCACTACTCTATGTTTGGGCATCAAACTACTTCATGCTTTCGTTTAAATCCACAACTTAAGAATGCCCAAAATACTAGGCAATTTAGTAATCCTATTAACATTATAACTAATGATTTGCATGTTGATCCACCTGGTGTTGAAAATAGAAATGTTTTAGTTGCAAATCTTGATACTAATGTTATTTCTAGTATGCAGCCTTTGCTTACAAGAGCTATTAATAATTGCATTGAAGGTTCACCTTTACATTTGAATATTAATGATGGCCATCAAGGAGTTGAAGCTTTCCACTTGTCCAGTAACGTTACTCCTAAACACATGCAAAATATTGACAATGTGGAGTTGGAGTTATCTGAAAATTCTGACATTCACATTGCTATTTCTCCTCATGGACACTCTCCACTTGTGGGTCCTGATGATGACATGATAAATGAGGAGGTTGCAGAAGCAATAACTGATAATAGACACTCTTCTCTTGTAGGACACAATAATGATAATGAATGTGCTACTCTTTCTAGTACCATTGTGCACTCTCCTACTGTTGGAGCAATTTCTGAGATAAATACTGCTCTTGATAATGCCACGTCGACTCTGGAAAATGAATGACAAGTGCAAAAACACTCTCGGAAAAAAGCTAAACGTAACATTGAGTTATCTAGACTTAATGCTAGCAACATTATACTGGAAGGTGTTTATCACTCAGACGAAGAATAGTTGGTCAACTCTACTAGATCTTCTAGAAGGGTTGGCTCACGTCATCATGATTAACATAATGGTTTGAAATATTAGGGAAGTGTCAGACCCTAACTCCCTTAATAGGCTTAAAAACTTGTGTAGGGTTCACAAATTACTCTTTTTTGCTATTTTGGAGCCTTTGGTTCATGTTAATAAACATAGAATTCTCAATAAATTTAAAGGCTATCATTCTTACTGCAACGTCAACAACAAAATTTGGGTTTTCTGGAAGCCCACTATCACTTTTTCTATCATCAAAGATGTGGATCAATACATTCTTACTCAAATTTGTTTTGATGGTTTTCTGGGGTGAGACACTTTTGTTTACTCTAGCTCTTCTTTGCATGAGAAAAACTTGCTTTGGCAGAAAATTGAGTCTATGGGAAGCATCATCAATGAAAATTGGTTTGTTGGTGGAGCTTTTAATATGATCATGAAGCCGATGGAAAGAAAAGGTGGTGGTAGAGTGGAGCCTGCTCTAATGAATAGATTTTCTATCTCTTTGTCTAATGCATGTCTTTTTGACTTGGGTTATACTTGTACTCCTTATACTTAGAGGAGGGGTTTTCTTTATCATAGATTGGATCATTTCTTGGCTAATTTGGTTTTTATAAGTTACTTCCCTATTGTGAAGGTGCAACATTTGAGTCATATTACTTCTGATCATAATACTATTTTGGTCACTTTGGCTTTTACTGCAAAGCTAGCCTTCACTAGATTTAAATTTCTTAACGTTTGGACTTCGCATGCTAATTTTTTTTATTTGGTGGCACAAGCTTGAAAATTTGATGGAGTTAGGACTCCTTGGTTTGTCTTGTGGCAATTGCATAAGAAAGTGGCAGCTCATCTCACTAAATGGAATTATCAGGTCTTTGGTAATGTTCATAAAAAAGTGAAGGATGCTCAGAGTATTATTGATTCCTTGAAAGCTCAACTTGATGTTTCCCCTCATCTGATGGACACTGTTGCTCAAGCTCATCTTGATCTTTTGGATGCTATTACTTTAGAGGAAAATTTGTTTAAATAGAAAGCTAATGACTCTTCCTTTGTTGCAAGGGAAAGAAACACTAAATATTTTCATGCCACTCTTAAGCACATAAGAAACATCAATAGCATTTTAAAAATTAAAAAAGCTGATGGTAACACTTTAACTAATATGACTAAGATTGGTGATAGTGTTGTTAGCTTTTTCATTGACCTCTTTCACACTTCTTCTCATACTATGTCTGTTGATCCCACTTACTTTCAAAGTGAGTATGATTATGCTAATAATCTAAATTTGGTTTACCCTCCTGATGAGCAGAAAATCTTAAATGCTTTCAAATCTATTTGCCCTAATAAAGCGCCTGGTTCTGATGGGTTTTCTTCTGCTTTCTACATTAATGCTTGGGAGGTTATCAAGAAGGAGGTTATCCTTGTTATCCAAAGTTTTTCCTTGGGAACAATCCTGGTAAAATTTTCACCTCGGCTCTGATTTTTCTTATTCTAAAAGGCAATGATAACATCACTTGGGATAATTTTCGCCCACTATCTCACACCATTGTGATATCCAAAGCTATGAGTAAGATTATTGTTAGCAGATTGCAGCCTCATCTTACTCACATTATTGCTGAACAACAGTCTGCTTTCATTATGGGTAGGGACATCACTGACAATATCCTTTTAGCGCAAGAAATGATTGAGGAGTTGGATAAAAAGTGTAGGGGGGAAATATGGTCCTTAAATTGGACATAAAGAAAGCTTTTAATACTATTAGCTGAGACTTTATTCTTAACATTATGCAAGCTAAATTAAATAGGATTTCTGCTCACTCATATAGAGATGGTTGTCCAATAATAGCTATAGTGTGATGGTTAACAGTAAAGCTCGTAGTTTCTTTTCTGCCAATAGAGGCATCAAGCAGGGAGACCCTCTTTCTCCCACTATTATTCATTATCGTTTTTGATTATCTATCCAAACTTATTAATAAGTTGCAACATGAGCGTCCTTATCTTCAATTCTCTCATAAATCTAAAATTTTTGTGAGCCACCTTGCTTATGTTGATGATTTCATCTTGTTTTTAAAATGCTAGTAAACGTGCCATTAAAGCTACCATGACCTTGCTAAAAGATTTCCAAAATACCTCTGGGATGATGTTCAATTTGACTAAGTGCTCTATGTACTTTGGCAAAGGTGCTCCACCCAACACCCTTGCTTGGGCTCCTAATTTCACTGGCTGCAAAATCTCTAAGCTCCCTATCAAGTATCTTGGTGTCAATATTCTCAGAAGTAGAACCAAGTAAACTTAGATGGATGAGGTGATCGACAAGGTTAAACTCAAGATTAATGAATGAAAAAATAATTTTCTTTCTAACGGTGGCAGGCTCACTTTATTGAAAAGTGTTCTTTGCACACTCTCTCTTTATTTAATGTAGGTTCTCAAAACCAAAAAGAGCACTCAAAAGATTCTTGAAAACATTTTTAACAATTTCCTTTGGAAGGGCATTAGATCTACTAAAAATTGGACTACTTGGCACTGTGCTTGTAAACCTCTTTCTGCTGGTGGGCTCGGGTATAGAACCTTGCAGCACACTATGTATATTAATATGTGTAAACTCTGGTTCAAATTTCGACAGGGAGAATCTCTTTGGGCTAAATTTATGCAACATAAATATTGCAAAACCTGACACCCTTTCTCTGTTAATTGGAGAGTGGGGGATTCTAGACTTTGGAAAGCTATCATTGCTGCTCGTGATGTAGCTTCACATTTCATGTTTTGGGATATCGGTGACGGTAGCATTTCCATTTGGAATGATGACTGGGGTCTTTCTACTTTTTCTAATTTGCCTACTCAAGATTATGATGTTAATTTATTGGTCTCTAACTGTTGGATTAATGGTAATTGAAATCTTGATATGTTGAATTCCTTAGTTGGTGATATTGCTTCTGCTATTACTAGAATTCCTATTAAATCTCAAGATAAGGCTTTTCCTTTATGGAAGAATCATGCTAACTCATCTGTTACAAAATGAATTTACTCAAATCTACACTCTTTTATTCCATGGAAATGACATGTGTATATTTGGCATAAACTCATTTCCCCATCAATTTCCTACTTCCTTTAGAGATACTTTCATAAATGTCATGCAACTAGCAGATACCAGCTACAAGTGAGTTTACATCGAGTAAAAGCATATCTATAAAGAGGAATTACACCTTACCCGAGAGGCACTCACCAAGCACACATGCAAACAACAAAAAACATGTGAAAAGTGTACCAAAGTGGTGAGGATGAGTATGCCGTGACGATAGTGACTCAAAAGGAGTGGCCTTGTCGTAGCGACATCGGCCCAAAAAATTAGTATGTCGAGGAGGAAGTGACTCAGAGATAGGCATACCGTGACGGTAGTAGCCTGAACAAAAGGGTATGCCAAGGAAGCAATGACCCAAAGAATATGCATACCGTAGCGGTAGTGACCCTAAAAAATGAGTATGCCGAGGAGATAATGACCCAAAGATGGGCATACCGTGACAACAGTGACACAAACAACATTGTATTCTGAGGAGGCAGTGACCCAGGATGTGCTTAATGTGACGGCAGCGATCCCATAATTTGGTATGCCGAGGAGGTAGTGACCCGAAAGATGGGCATGTTATGACAGCAGTGGGCCTAATAAAAGTTAAATGCAAACAAGTGATAGTGCTCATGCAAACAAGCACACAAGATATGATGCAACATGCAAGTAAACCAACATGCACATGCACACAAACATGTAATATGATGAAATAGCATACAGTCATGCAAGTGATCCGTCAACCGGGTCGTTATGGTCGATCAAATAGAAGAAGTGGGTGGATCAGGTCGGGGTAACCAATTTGACCCAAAAGAGTGGATGATCGGCTCGGGGCAGTCGATCAAACTTAAAGTAGGTGATCGACACTTAGCAGTCGATCAAACCCAAAATACAGGGTGATCCGCCCAGGATGGTTGATTGAACCCAAAAAGGATAGGGGATCAGTTTAAGGCAACCAATATACTTGAAGTGCTCATGCAACCAGCAGAAATGCTACAGATTACCACATGCAAAAAAAGTAACAAGATGGTTCATGCACATGCAATGAAATCCAAACGGTGGATGGTACATCGGACTCGTCCTAATGACCTCACGTAGGAAACCTATGGTGACACCATTAGATTTGTGGCATCGCCGCCTCCGACTTTGGCGTGGCAATGTGGAGGACTTCCCCCTCCGATTTCTCATAGGGTAAACTCACTATCTTTCATAGTGCGGACTAGCTACAAAGCTTTTTCTGCCCTCTAAGATCAAACTCAACTAATCCCTCTAAGGGAGATTAGGAGCGCCAAAACTGTAGGAAATTGGGATTTCGACCCGGTAGGGTTAAGGCCTAAGGCTCACAACAAGGAATCACTCAGCTTCATAAAGTACTTGGCCAACACACAGGAATTCCTAACCTAAAGGCTAGCTCTATGTAAATCAACGATCAATCACATAGGTATGCCGTCGCGCTGGCTCATGCAGGCATGTGTGTCCCGTGTGGGTGATCGAACCCACATGTCTAGACACCACTAAAACCTATGGCAAGCTAGGAGTTAGGAAATCTCACCACCGTGATGGTTGCAGACACGTTCTCTTTGCTTACACCAAGCTATCGACGTCTGGTCTATGTACCAGCGTGCCTTAGACTGAACCGTGCAATGAGGAAGAATTAGCATAGGAGTGAGGGCAAGAGTTACACCTCACGACGAATCTAGCAAGAAAACACATAGAAAGAAGGAAATAACAAGTGAGTGGTATGTAAAGCATACAAAATAAACATCGCAACATACAAAAATGAGGCCAAAACGTATACCTTCGAGAGGGGTCGGTTGACGACGGTGAAAGAGGGTAAGCTTTCCTCATAAAGGAAAAGATGTTTCTGCCTCTTCAATTTATCTGTCGTTGTCTGTCGACGGTAGGACACTCCAGTTACGTTCTAACCACCGTGGATAAGGGCCAACGAGGTGCTTCGACGACAGAGCATGTCGATGGCACACACAAAAGAAATGCAAGGGAGATGGAGGTGCTCTGCCCTCGGTCTTGTGTGTGAAGGAGGTAACAGTGGCAACTTTGCTGTCGAAGGCTTTACCGGCGGAGGAGGCTTGGCTGGCAAGAAGGGTAGCCAAGCGGCTAGGGGTGCAATAACTCAGGTCTCTACGTAGGAGAGTGCTCGGGCCGACAAAAACTTTTATGTATTCTCTTGTTTTTGTTGCAGGTGTGTCAATTTTAGGTATTTGGAGAAAATGTAGCAAAAAAAAATTTGGAGCAAAAATAGTAAATTTTGAGAACTGGTGCAAGATGTGCCAACATACAGAGAATTGACCCAAGATGCGCCAGATTGGCACCAGATGCACCAAAACCCAGAACAATAGTCTTCAGTAAATTGGCGCAAGATGCGCCATTTGACATAGAGCTGGTGTAAGATGCTTCAGAGATGACTTTTTGTAGATTAAGGCGGTTCAAGACAACGTTTGGATATTCAAAAGAGTTGACTTTTGGATAGAATTTTGAAAAGCTTTTTCGGCAATTGTACATGTCTTTCAAATTCAAAAGAGTTGACTTTTGGATAGAATTTTGGAGGGAATTTTAAATTCTTTTTGGAGGTAGGCAACCTTTTATAAAAGAGAGGAAAGTCTAGGGATAAGAGAGGTTTTGGTGTGGCGTGTAAGGGGGGCGAAAATAAGAGATAGAAAGTGAAAGAGAGACAAATCAAGGGCTTAGAGATTTTCTTTAAGGATTGTAAAAGGAGAGGTAATGTGAGATATTTCTTATTCATTACACCTCTAAGAGATAATTGAGAGTGCTTGAAAATAAAGAAAGGCTTGAAGAGAACTTCTAGAGATTTGTTTGGAGAGGATTGTGAGATAAGTTGTGTCTTTTATTTCTTTTATTTTGTAAACTTACTTTTATATATGAAATCTGTGTTTTATCGTATCCTGCTCATGAATTCTGAGTAGTCTTCTTTATCCTTGTCTCTACTTTGAGATATGGTTTTATGAATAATTGATTTTGTTTTATATGATTTTAATATTTCGATCTGTCCATTTGAATTATTAAAATGCGTTGAGAAACATATATTCCGAGAAGGTTATAATTTCTACAACATGGAGAGATTCACATTTGATTTCATGGGAAAGTATGTCATCCATGGAGTTGGGTGAAAATAAATAGGAAAATATATTTTGTTGGATTCAGAATTAGAGATTTTAAGGCGACAGATTAAAATCTCCAATTTGTTCTAGTTGATTGGAAACTGATGCTAGATTAGTCAATGTTCTTCTTCGGGTGAGGGAGTAGTGGGAGCTCTGGAGTGGCAGTCGGTATCCTCCCAGCCTAACCACGGAATTAGGGACCAANTGTAAAGGAGAAGGATGCATTCTTAAATTTTTACAAAAACTTAGTTAGTTTTCGTAAGTTTACTTTTTAAAGTTTAGAATCTAGTTTAGTTAATTTTGTCTTTCAACTGCATTTTAATTATCATTCACTCTAGTGTTTAATATTCAAATTTTGCACTTTATTTTTTGTAGTTTTAAAAATTGTAGTATACACTATAATCTTAAGAATCTGCTTATAGGAATTTCCAATTTCTCTATGGGAACAATATCTAGGACTCCATTATAGTCTTTTATTACTTGAGCGATATGTATACTTGCAATATTTTTATAGTGGATTTGACAGTTTAAATATTTTTAAAAGATAAAACTATTTTCACTGAAGTTATTTTTGTTGGGATTAATTTGCATATTTGTTATTATATCTGTCGTGTATATTTTGTAATATTGAAAAATATTTACAAAATTAACACACTAAATCCACCTGCGTCAACATCCTCCCTATGTGAAATGGCCGTTCCATACGCACTTTCATGGTCTGTTTCATTGTCTGGGGTCATCCAAATAGCTTCATCGATGATTGGGTCAAATTAAGTCAGTTTCGCGTGCAATGCGACAGATAAGACTCACTGTCTCGACCGAAGCCATTTGACCAATGACTTGCTTAACCGCCTTCGACTAAGCAAGAGTTAGACTCTAGAAAAATAACCTTAACAATGTGCCCCTCAAAACTTGTCGAAAGGTCTTAAATGGATGTCTTGCGCCACTGGAATCAACACATGCATCAAGCAAAATTTCATAGTGCTCGAGCGAACATCATACACTCGTGACATCCAAAAATTGATGTCAATAAAGGAACCCCAACAAGTGTGCTGTGCAGTTAAGGCACAGTGCACTTGTTGGCAGCATCTTAAGAAAAAAGGCTCTCCTGGTAGTTATGACATCTCAAGAGAAGATAAAAAGAACCTCAACCAGGCTAGGCAAACTAGACAGGGTATGGTCAAGGGTGTGACTAGCAAGCCGAAACTGACCAACCATAAAGGAACCCAACGAGGCCAGATAAACTAGACAGGGTATGGCTGGGGTGGTGGTTAACAGTCGAAGCTATTTGCCCACCAAATAACTCAGCCAAGCCAGATAAATTGGATATGGTATGGCTGAGAAAAGGTCTACCTGACCTCACTCGAAATGACAGATCGATTTGTCCGACCTATCTTTTGAAACGACATAATCGATGAAACCCCACACTTGACCACATTCGTAACGGTGGGGGAGAAGGCTCAATCATCTTGTGTGAGTAAGTCTCCTGTTATGTTTCTCCTAAAAGGGACCCCAATTGCGAGTCTAACTGATCCCTTTAAAAAGAATTACCCATCACTTTAATCAGGTGGCTATAACGCACAAAAATTATGATTAGATGTGGTGATCAGCTAGTGTCTCAATAGTATGACAAACCGAGAAGGCCCGATCATCTCGTGTGACCCAAATCTCTTGTTGTGCTCTCACACGAAGAACTGACTGGTAGGTTCTCCCGGAGAGTGGCACCCATCATGACAGTCCAGGTGGTCATAAAGACCAAGAAGTCCCAACTGAAGTGGCAACTGTTCCAGTGACTCAGTTGTATGGAAATTTGAAAATTCCGATCATCTCGTGTAATTGTAGGCCTCTCACCTCTCGCGTATGGGTTTTTGGCTTAAAGGCCGCCCTTAGTTGCAAGAAGTAACTACCCTCTGTCTGATCACATTTGAATAGACAGAGGTGGGAACCTGAAATTTGCCTGACATGAGTATTAATAGTAAAAGTGGGATTCGGCTTGATCATTTCATGCGACCTCAAGTCTCTTATTATGTTCTCTCGATAGGAACCTTATTGCAAGTTGGACCAGCTCCCATGGAGTAGAAACACTCATCACCATTGACAGGTGGCTATAAAGCACTAAAAATTCTGAACGAGGTGGCATCTAGCCAGCCAGTTGAAGTGCTCTAATCATCAAACCGACTATAAAAGCATATGGTTCTGGAGGCACTCAACCTAGATGACATGCGGCTAGGAAAGTTCAAAGACAAGATACTCTCCCAAAAGAAGCGTCCCAAAAGGGCATATGGTCTTTGAAGTATCAAAATAACCAATGTGTCAAGCATGACATTTTGTTCTCATATAAGCTGGCTAGAGCACCATATAGCTCGAGAAATGTCGTATCAAACAACTATAGGGCCAAATATATCAAAAGACTAGATGTCCTCATAACAGAGTCGATTTTAAGGTCGTATGGCTCAAGGAACATGGCTATAAGCTGAAAGCATTCGAAGACAAGATGTACTCCTACTGAGCTGACTACAATGTCGTAGGGCTTGAGCAACATCAAAATATAAGGCTATATGAAACTGAAGATGTCAAAAGAAAAGGTGCTCTCATAATAAAGCCGACTACAATGTCATATGGCTTGAGAAACACCAGGATATCATAGCTAAAAAGCTAATAATGCTCTCATGAAAGAACATACAAAAAATTTGTATGGTTTGGGAGACTTCAAAGCCAAATGGCTACAAAACCCGACGTGCCTCAAAATGAGGTCTTATCATCAAGGGTTGACCAATTGAAGGCAATAGTTATACTAATCGGAACATCAAATGTTGAGGGAGGTATGTATCCCAATCGAAATAGTTTAGAAGGTATGTATCCTGACAAAGCATCAAATATATGATGTATGCATCCTACTTCATATATCCAATGGCACAAAAGGCAACAACCATGTGGCATAACGACCTGAGGTATCACGCTCAAAGTGAATATCAGAGGCATGAAGCAATTCGATAAGGAGGATGCGCTCCTCTCAAAGGGTATTGATCTCGTCTAATCAAGGAAAACCTATTAAGCATGAAAGAAACTTCGGGCATCAGAGATCTCCGATAAAACATGGATCGGTGATAAAACCAATACGTCATGTTACTCGACATGACAGATATAACCAACCAAATTGATCAAGAATATCAAAAAGTACAGGAAGTATGTATCCTGCATATGCATATCAAATGATACAGAAGGTATGTATCTTGACCACATACCAAATGAGAAACCATATGGCTAAATAGTATGAGGTATCATGCTCAAAGTATAGTCCGACATCAAGGCACTCCGAAAAAACATGGATCGGCGGTAATATCGATACGACATGTTACTGAACTTGGCTGACATAGCCAACCAAATTAGTTAAAAGTATCAAATAAGACAAGATGTAGGTATTCTGCCTATGCTCAAGATGAGCGACCATATGGCTAAATAGCCTGAGGTATCATGCTCAAAGTATATGTTGGAAGCACGAAGCGATTCAACCAATCATGGATCGGTGGTAAAGCCGATACAACATGTTACTCGATGTGGTGAAAAAACCAACCAGATCAATCAAGAGAAATAACAGGGTTAGGTAACCTGGATGGTCTAACCACAAAGAGTGCTTTCACATACGCACTAGCGAAGGGACTTTCAGTGAGGATACATGGATTGACCATCAAACTAATACAACATGGTGCTCGATGTGGAGGACAAAACCATCCATATTAATCGAGAATGTCAACGAGGTTATATGACCTAGTGCGGTCTAACCCCAAGGGTGCTCCAAGTGAACTAGCGAGGAAAATCTCATTGTAGATTTTCCCATCACTTAGCAAAGTAGTTTTGTTAGGGAGACATGAAATATCCTGGTGTGGACATGGACCAGCCGAGCTACAGATACAACATTCCATTCGATGGGGTGGACCAAACCAACCAAACTAATCAAGAATATATAATATAGATTGATTCACAAGTCCAAATGTAGGGTGCATTAAGCAAGCACTAGCCAAGTAAATCTCGCTAAAAGGTTCCTCAGAACTAGCGAAGTAGCTATCGCTCGGGAGAGCTCAACGGATATTTCTTGCAAGAACTGGCTAAGGCAATTCTCATTGAGGAAATTACCGGGGCAAACATCAGGCATCAAAAGTGTCTCTGATAAAGGACATGGATCAGACAGATAATAACCAAAGTCTAGAACCAATACGACATGTCGCCTTGACAAGGTAATGAAAATTGACCGAGTCAGGAATGTCAAAGTGGGTGGATGAATGGAACATACCAACCCTATATGTGATACTAATATCAAAGATTTGATAGATTGAACTCCACTGAGGAATTGACGCAGTATCCACGAATGGTTAGTCAAAATATAACATTCCAACCACAAGGGTATGTTTCTCTCAGGCTGACCTAGAAAACATCCCTCAAACGGGGAAATTGCCACACTCAAGTAATGTGAGCAGGAAACATTAATTCGGACCTACATGGGGTGCTTAACCAAATAAAGGTGTCGAGAAATGGAGCATAGCTTTCCTGCACAAAAGAGGTGTCAATCGAAGTTGACCTTAGCATTTCAAGACACTAGGGAAGGGTTGTGCTAAATAGAGTGTACCAATCAAATGTCATTTAGCCATAAGGCAAAACCCAAAACATATCCCATGTAAGGGAAACTATCACACTCGTATGAGATGAGTAGGACGAGTATATCTGTATAAGGTGCTCAATTCAGACCCTATGTAGAATTGATAACTGAACAAGAATGTTAGGGAAGGGAATGACTTTCTTGCAATGAGGCAAATATCAATTAAAATTGACTTTTGTTAATCAAGATATTGCAAAAGGCCAGGTAGGCAAGATATGCTAGCTAGGGAATGCTTAGTCATGAAACTAAGCTCAAACCCACTAAAAAAGATGGTATCTTTTACTCTCATTTATGATGAGTGAGACAAACGTATCTACCATGCTCATTTATGATGGGTGGGACGTGATCATTCAGATCTGCTCGAAGTGAGGAACTGAAAAGAGAGGATAAGAGAAGTACTTAGCTTCTCTTCCACTGATTACCGGTTGCGCCAGGTATAAGCTGCACATAGGACTTCCACTTTACCTGTTTGGAAATTCAAAAATCAGTTTTAAAAGATGCTTAAGACCTCTCTTACGTGCAATGAAGCACAGAAAGGGTGGGTGTACGATATTTCGTACCACATGCTCACAAAGAAGGTTAGTCAACTTCGAAAAGAAGGACTACCTGGATTCAAGGGTCGACACATGAAGTGTAAGAGGTTGTGGGTAAAATCCCACATTGTAGGCATGTCAGCTTCGAAGGAAGCCCGCCAGAACCCGAGGGTCGATGCATGAAGGGTAAGAGATTGTGGGCAGAATCCTGCCCTACATGCATGTCGGCTCCGAAGGTAGCCCGCCACGACCCGAGGTTCAAAGCATGAAGCTTAAAAGTTTGTGGGCAGAATCCTACACTACAAACTTGTCAGTTATGAAGGAATCCTACCACGACAGGAGGGTTGACACATGAAGTGCAAATGGTGTTGGGTGAAATGCCACAGACAAAAGTGGTGAGTCAACTTCCGAAGGAAGGACCGCTGGACCTGATGGTCGATGCATGAAGCGTAAAAGGTAGCGGGTGAAGAGGCCATGATAAGGAAGGGCCGCTGGACCCAAAGGGTCAACTCGCAAAGGCGTAAACGTGGCGGGTAGAATCCCACACTAAAAGATAAGTCAACTTTCAAATGAAGGACTGTCAGACCCAGAGAGCCGACACACGAGGTGTAACACAAGTGGTTTAATACCCACGAAGGAGGGTAGCCACTTTCGAAGGAAGGGCAATCACAACTTGAAGGTCGACGTATAAAGCATAACGAAGGTGGGTAGAACACCATGCCAAAGGCAAGTCAACTTCCAAAAGAAGGACTGTCGGACTAGGAGGGTCAATGCATAAAGCTTATAAAAAGGTGGGTATATGCTATGTTGTACAACAAGCCCACAGAGCTACAGAGAGCCTTCCATGTCATTCATATTTTTTTATTGGCATATATTTTTTATATCTCTAACATAAGCCTTTATCAGGAATGATTTGTCGTGACATACCAAATCGAACTGGTATTAAGAGCTCTTATGTAGGCATCTCATATTCATGACCATCTATACCATGCAAAACATAATGTCTGCAAAATTTAGGTCCATGTGGGATTTTCCTTAAGTACTCTTCCATAGCCCCTGTCCTTTAATTCTTTTCACCCTTAGCCTAAATAGACCTTGTCATTCGTATCCAGGTGTTAAGAAAATGTTTTCAATTTGGAGTTGTCTTTAGACCAATTATTAATTTATCGGTCATCCCAATGTCAATTAACAATTCTCCGAACCTTAATATTCTAATGATCTTAGCAGGAGAATTTTGAAATCAAAACGTTTTTTTTATCTAAATTTTTTGATTTACCACTTACCTCAAGCTTCTTCTCAGGAGTGTTTGTTTACACTTTTTTTTATTTTTTTCCTGAGAATTACAATATATGGTAGAGCTTCTTTTGTTATAAAGTAATTTTTTTTACTTAAAATCCTCCCAAATAAAGATTCTTAGAATTTTATGATCCATTACTTATTATGCTTCCATCGGTCTAGTTGAATGGACAAGTAAGAGATCTAAATAGTCTCTGAAACCAATCTAGTCATTCTGAGGCGTTCTTAAGACTTAGGTGAAAGTTCATTAAAGGAAGGGATTCAGTCATTGACAATTAGTTTGAATCCCCCCAAACCATGAGGATTTGTAAATCCTAAGAATGTGCATAAATGGTTTGTCTTAAGCCTAGCTTTAGGATCTATCTCATATTCAACCTTAAAAATAATCAAAGGCAAACCCAAGACAGGATCAACTAAGGGGCATGGTTCCTTTCGAAACTATGTCAATGGCCTCCACAAATTGGAGTCAAAACATTGAGAGATGCAGAGATATCTCGGTTAGATAAGTAGGGTCTAACCGATAATGTCGGATATCGAGGTATCCCGACGTGTCATGGACCGATTATAGAGACAGAAGTGTCTAATCAATTCAACATGACTATCAACAAGGTAATAAAAAATTAACCAAGTCAAACAAAGCATATCCATGATGTTGGATATAGGAGATGAATTAATCTCACAATGATGCTTTCTCATCATAAACAGACTAAAAAGTTAGAAAGGTTCTGAATATGTAAGACACCAAATTCTAGTTAGATCCAGAGTAACTGAACAAATCAAATGCTTAGACATATAGAATGGTCTTAACAATGAAATGCTCTCATTAAGAGCCTAGCCAAAAGACAAACTGGCTCAAATCAAATTAGGCACTCTCAAACAGTTTAGGAGATGTGTATCATGGTTAGAACATGGATCAATCAATGCTAAAAAAGTTGTCTAGTTAATTTAGCATGTTGTCAACAAAGAGTTTTTTGGGGTGTCCCCAAATTGGAGTATAAAACATCCATAACAGCCTCGTTTAATAGGTGAAAAAGGTAGAATATAACACTCTTCAAAGCAAAGGCAAGTAAAACCCTCACCATCAAATGTAGAAAGTCGCTCCACATGCAACGTCAGGATATTAAGAGACGTAGTGGCAAGAATTTGCCTAACGTACTGGGTATTCATCGAAGTATAGCGATCAACCTCTGTTCTTAAATAAGGTGAGAATCGACGGGGGTGCGCCCCAGACCTCCCCTTATCAACATAGGACAAATTAATCTTTATCGATGAAAAGGAAGAAACAAATTTTCCTTAGCTCACGGAAAGAGCGGGCACATCAAATGTTGTAAAAAGCCACTCCAATAGGATCATAATGTACTTGTCACAAAATCCGGCACACTGGCTTTATGCACCACACCAAGGGTCCCATGCTAACACCTCGACGGGTTTCATAGCATGTATGATAGAAAGTGAATATACCAACCTCGTAACGGACCGACAGACGATCCTCGGTCTTCTATTATGAGGGCATATAGGATAAGAGAAATAAAGAAGTTTGCTTGTAAATTTGAAGGATCCGAGTAAGGAACTTCTTTCAAGGAAGAGGACCCATCCCACGTAGAGGAAAACTGCTTAAATAATCTCTCGACAAGGAAATCTATAGTAGAGTCAACAATATGGACGGCATGTTTAAAGTAATCTGCGTTCTAAAGAGGGAGATCCCTCACAACTATCATCATTGGGGTATAATCCACATGACCTAACAATATATTAGAGCGATTCTCAACCAAGGGAGCGCAAAATGTCCCATCAGCTAGAACCACAATAGGTAAAGAGACCTGTGGCTAAGTTAGGTGTCATAATTGCATCGATGTACTCCTATTCCTCTAGATGCCCTAGGCGAGACCTCAGAGAAACCTAAAATGACTGAGGCTGGGATGGTCGTCAAACCAGTGAAAACATTTTCTCTAAAAGAGGAAGCTGCTCCTACAGTCTTCTCGGTTAGAGAACTCGTGGTTTCAGCAGCAACATGAACTGCAAGGTGAGAATGACTTTCGCTCCAAAGAGTAAAAACCTCCAAACAATCCTGAATGGAACATAGTCAGTGTAGATAGATAGAGGAGAGAAATGATTCTCAGCAGATGAGATTCAAGCATCATCCCATGAGTAAAGCTAAAGGAGTCATGGAGAGGACATGGTCCACACTGCCAGAGGACGAAGAAAGTGATTCTTAATCAACGGGATTTTAAGCATCATCCCGGGCCGGAACTGAAACAAGTCGTAGCGGGGACATACCACAGTGCTAAAAGACAATAACATAAAAGGTAACTCTATTTCACTTAGATAGTGAACATCTGTGAGATTGAAATCCTCAAAACACGAAAGGACTACAAGAGAGGCTAGTAAATGAGAAAGAGCGTTGTAGCGCATCACCATTTGGTACCAGCCTCCTCCTCCAAGGAAAAATAGCACTGACACGAGCTGCTACAACAAAAGGAGTGTTATATGCACAACTCCTTATCAAAGGAAGGCATGAAGCAAACGTCCAACAGGGACGTGGTCCATACAACTGGCGGCAGTAGCAAAACAATTCACAATTTGGGGGCCAAGGGCACCTCTTAAACTGGAATCGAGACAGGTATAGAAACCTGAAGCAGTACATGCTGCTAAACTCACAACAATCTAATCCTGGCCCTCCTGACCTTCCTTCTGAGTTAAAGGGTAGGTGGATCCTAAGGGGAAACCAGAATAGAGAGAATCGAGATAGAAGTCACAATGGTGACAGTAATGATAGACCTACTGGTAGCAAAAGACTCGCTCACCTATGGCAGGGAGATCCATGAGAACACGAAGGGACAGGTCTGGAAAATACCGTCGGATGCTGCAACGTGTCGCTATCAAGCATCGGCCTTTTTTTGCAAAAGAAGCGGGTACAAAATGAGCCACTATAACAAAACAACTTGATATGCACGACCCCTTTTAAGGGGGAGGGCACAAAGCAAATGTCTCATAGGGCTTAAGAACAACTCAATATGCACGACTCCCCTTTCAAGGGAGAGGGCACAGAGCAAAATGCCTAAGAAGGCATATGAACAACTAAATATGCACATCTCCCCTTTTAAGGGGGAGGGTACAGAACAAATTCCTTAAAGGGCATAAGAAAAACTCAATATGCACATCTCCCATTTTAAGGGGGAGGACACAAAACAAATGCCTTAAAGGACATAGGATTATGTAAGGTAATCCCAAAGAAGTGATCAAAGGAACTTAAATGTATGACACCTTCAGGAGCACATAAAACGCTCAGTGAGAAGGGAAAGGGTTCCCTCAGTGATAGCGATCGTGACCACCTTTCTGCCTTTTTCGTAGCGGGGCAAAAAGGGACAACGATAAAAAATAAGGAGAGGTTTTGAAACTAATCAAAAAGTACAACAACATCAATGTTTGCAATAATGCAGCAACCGAACTATCGAGTGTGAGATAGGGACTAATGCATCAAGTTGTCACCTCTAGCAGCTGACACATGGACTGAAAAATAAGGTCTCACAAAAGGCTCAACTGTGACTTGAAGGAACATAACCAGGTCATGATAATATGAGCGAAACTCCTAGTTTAGAGAGAGGATATAAACCAAGAAGAAAAACTTCAAGTATGGAGAGAGAGACTCATCCCCATCGGAGTCACCATTTTGTTTTCGTTCATTTTTCTCTCTTTGATTTTAAAAGGAGTCGCTATCTTGTTGATTGTTGTATGCTTCCCCCATTCAAATAAACCTCCCTCCCGAATCATATAACTTATTCGAAGAGGAGAGAAACTGAATAAGAAAGGACATACGACAAATAGACAAACAAGAGAAAAAATAAAATTTGGAGAGCCTACGTACGATAAACCTCACTAGTATAGTTCAAGATTGTTCACCCAAAAAAGATCGAGCGGAGGCATCATAAACCAATATCCAAGAAATAATTATCTACGCAGACAACGCATAACTAGAGAGAACTGGATGTCGTAATTGAAGGGTACCCAAACAGCTATGATTGCAATAGCTCGGGGCTCTGTGTAAGAGAGGGTTGGGTCCAATGAGAACTGGATGTCATAATTGGAGGAGGTCGGCGAGCTGCCGCCAGCGAGAAAATATTGTCGCAAGTGTCGTTGGCAGAGAGAAAAAGAGAGAAGGTGGCAGCGGGTTAGTCCAGCGGTTGGAGGAGCTCCGGTGAGGAAGAGGACACGGAGAATGATACCGAGAAGGAGGAGGGCAACGACAAGGATTGATCACCAATGAATCCAGGAAAAAATGTTGAGTTTTGGGACCAATTTCTTAGAAGGGAAGTGGCGACAATAGGAAGAGGAGACGACAGAAGAGAGGTTGCCCGAGGAGGCAGAGGGTGACACCGGTCGGAGGGAGGGCCACCGACGAGGCTGCCAGTAAGACTGACAACGAGAAGTGAGGGAAAGCCTTAGGAGCTTTTTGTGAGAGCAGGTCAAGGGGGTGGCTCTAGAAGCTATAGGCGATAAGGATAAAGGAGAGAGGGAGCAGATCAAACATAGGTTTAAAGATAGGATAGTTTTTTTTTATTATATAATAATAATAATAATAATAAAATAATAATAATAATATTATTATTATTATTATTATTATTATCATCTGAATACGTCCTCACAATAAAATGAATGTCCTCCATAAATGAAATCGACGTTCCGGATGCACTGTGTGATTAATTTTGTCATTCAGGATCATTTCAGACCACTTTTTGGACGATCAGGCCAAAAATGACAATTTTCACATTCTTAGCCCCTCGTGAAGTCATGGTGAAATGGACTTTCTCCCTATGTGAAATCAATGTTGCTGATGCACTTACATAGTCCGTTTTGTTGTCCCGGGTCATCTAAATAGATTCGTCGATGTTCGAGTCAATTTAAGCCAGTTTCGAGTGTAACACAACAAATAAGACTCGTTGTCCCGATCGAAGCCATTCGACCTGTGATATGCTGACTGACCTTCGCTTAAGCAAGAGCGAGAGTCTAGCAAAAAGATCTCGACAATGTTCCCCTCAGCACTCATCGAAAGATCTTTAACGGATATCTTGCACCACTGGAATCAACACATGCATCTAGCAAGGTTTCATAGTGCTCGAGAGGACATCCTAAACTTGTGACTGGCCGACTTTTTTGTAATCGACAAATACAAGAATTTGATAACGTTACTAGAAGATTTAATTTCCAGCAACGACTTCCAAAGACTTGATCGCGACTTTATAGATGTGTCTGATTTGATTAAGATGTATAATTATAATATTCAATAATGTTAAAGTCAAATTTGTCAACACAAGTATACGTATCACTCAAGTAATATAAGGCTTTAATGGAGAGCTAGATATCGAACCCACGAGGACTGGTTTAGAACTACAGACTAAGACTTTAGAAAATTAAGACTTTAGTCACAACAACGACGTTCAATTTGCTTATCTGTCACTAATATGCAATTAAAATAAACAAATAATATTAAGAACTAATAAATAACTAATGATTTAAAGTAGGGTTTAATTGTGATATTCAATATATAAGAAAGCATCATTCTCCTTGTCAAGAAATTATATTGAATGGATAAAATGAATTAATTTAATTTATATTGTGCCAAATAGGAGCATACATATTCTTTACCCTTTGGTCCAAGCATAAAGAATATTGACTAATCCTATGCTTGGTTACTGATTCTGAGGCTAGGCTGGAAGGATACCGGCACCCACGTTCCCCTCACCTGAGGGCTAACATCTACACATCAACACCCAAACGATAAGACCGAATTGCAAATTTTAGCCTATCACTCTAAAATCTCTAATTCTTCGCCCGATAATAATATTTCCCTATTTATTTGCTCCCAACTTCCAAGGGCTTTGACCTCCCTGAATCTTGGATGTAACCNGACCATTCCTCAAAGTTCCTCTGAATCTCTTCCTTTCTTTACAGCACACAAAATTCCTCTTCGAACGGCAAGGAGGAAGAAATCTCTCACTTTCCCTCTACTCTTACAATCTCTCAAAGAATTCCTCACACTCCTCGAAGTTCCTCTGAATCTCTTCCTTTCTTTACAACACACAGAATTCCTCTTCAAAGTAGCAAGGGAGAAGAAATCTCTCACTTTCCCTCCACTCTTACAATCTCTCAAAGAATTCCTCACAATTGTTACACTCTAATGGAAATTATATACACTAATGGTAATCTCAAGGCCTCTAGCACACTTTTATTTTCGGCCAAAATGTTCTTTTAAAGTTGTAGATGGGCTTTCCCAAGAGTTACATAAGCATCCCTTCAAAATTTGGCCTCATCCAAAGCTTGAGTAGGCATAACTGTCGATCTTACCATCGGCGGCCTCAAGGCGCCGCGGCCAAGAGGGCACTGTCGGCGGGCTTCTAGAGAATTTTGTCCTGTAGTCTCAGGAAAATCTCGTCGGCAGCATCGAGGGCGTCGTCGGCGGGCTAGTTTAAATCTTCACATTTTGGTCCTTTTCGCTCCAAATTTGCTCCTTTTACATCTTTTTGTTCCAACGACCCTAATTCATCATTCCTGCAACAAAACATCAAAAGTACCTTTCTTTAAAATATAATATCATAAAAAATAATATAAAATAGGTATGAAAATCTTAACATATTTTCCTTTAGTCAAAATCGCCCAAACTTAACTATTACTTGTCCTCAAGTAATTTTAGTACTATATAAAAGTTATGATCTAATACAGTAAAGTTTTAATTCAGAAATACGATAAGTTTGATTTAAATAAATATCATAGTGAGATTTTTAGAAAAAATTCAAGTAATTGAATTTTTTGTAGCTACCAGATTATCTAGTCATCAAGTTTATAAGAGGTATTCTTTTATTTATTTCAAGAATGACTATATGTTGTAATATTAAGTCACTTAGAATATCCAAAAGATAGGAACTTCAAAACTCTAATAGTATAAGATCTAATTTCATAAATATGAGTTCAGAAATGTATTTAAGTTTTCCTTTTATGTAGGTCCAGTGAAACCAATTTTTTATTAGGCATATCTTCAAGCTTCTCCTCACTTCCATAATTTTTCTTTCTNGGTTTACCTTATAAATATTTCATAGTTTTTACATCATTGAGCCCCAATCTTTTCTCCTCAAATGAATTTCCAGATTCTTAATACTTCAGAATATAGTTTCCTTTACTTTAAATAGTTAACTATAATCTTATTCTCTAATATTAAATATCTTAAGTTACAAAAATTAATTTTCATTACACAAATATTTCATTAAATCTACTATAATATTTAAATAGTAACAAAAATATAGTTACCTGAATTAAATTCACTACATGAAATCATATAAATAATTTTTGAAAATATTGAAATAGAGGACATCTAATAGTTAATCTTTTTCTTCCCTCCCCCAAACATAAATTTTTGAATATGAAATAATACAGGTGGAACGAAAAACTATAAATATAAACCATACCTCAGTATTGTAGGCATTTTTATCATTCTGAAATTTCTGCAGGCCTTCTCAAATTTTCCTTAGTATTGTAGGCATTTTTATCATTCTGAAATTTCTGCAGGCCTTCTCAAATTTTTACTTCACGTCTGTAATATTAGGTTTTTCTACACATATAAATCAATAGAGGAATTTCTGGGTAATGAAATTTTCAAATTAGTATAAAACTAAAACATTAAACAAGCACAATATTTCCTAACACAACCACAATACTAAACAATTGAAACTAAAATGCGAAATAAAAATCACATTACATTACAATTCACAATACTACTCAACATCTATTAAACTACACATGCACATTTAACTATAACACTAACTTTATTATGCAAGTACACAGAATAATAAAAATGAAAGTCCAAATACACAAACATCCATTTCTATTACAAAAAAGATTACAGAAATAAAAGTACACACATAAGTACATCAATTACATTCAAATATCAAAATCCCAAGCTATATCTTCATCTCTTTGATCAGCAGGTGGATTGGGTTGATACTGAGTATATCGGGGGCACTCAAGAAACGCAACATCAGGCTCACCTCTGTAGTGTCAGGCCTGAGCTTCATAATAAGCTACCTTAAAATTTGAATGCCTCTGCAGGTACTCACTATCATAATCATGTCAGCGTCTAAACCTCCAATCCTTTCACTTATAAATTTTATTCTCTTCCACTGCAAGGTCAACTCATTCATCAAATCAGAGAGGGTAGGGGAACTAGAAGGTGGAAGGTCATAACTTGTAGAGGGGGCATCTCTATTAGTAGAAGTTTTCTGATTTCTACTCCCAGTTCTCCATTTCTTATAGGATTCATAAGTCTTCAAATTAGTCTTACGAATGGGTTTCATAGGATAAACCCATTCTTCATTTCCAAATTCTACTCCAGAAAGTTTGCAAACCATAAATAAGTCCAGGATGTCATAGACCTTCACTAGTCTCACTCCTCGTTGTAGTCAATATATTCTTAAGAATTATTCTCCGCACATTTATAGTTCTACTATTATGAATACAGAAATTCAGAATAGCTCTATCTCTAGTTACCTCACTATGGTGATAAGTCGGTAACAGAGTAGAAGAAATGAAATAGTGACACGCCTTAGAGGAGGCATTTTGCATGGAAGCAGAAAAATTTACCTGTTCTCATTGTTTTATCTTCCATGTTCCTATCCCATCAGTGAGAAAGTTGATCACATCATTGAGGGGGCCTTCTATCGTACTAAAGGATTCATAGTGGCAGCTATAAGAGTCTTGAACTTCATAAAAAGTGTTGATGCGGGCAGCAGTAAACTCAACAGGGAATCCACACACTTGAACGATTCCGTCATCAGAATAAATCACATTGGCATAGAACTCCTTCACAACATTTGCATCCAGCTTTATTGGTGGTGTAACAAAAGTTTTCACACCTCTGCTTGTCAATAACTCGTTGATTTCTACTCCCGGACTTTCAAAAACTTGATCTTGTATGCACTTCTTTCCTTTTAATATGGAAGTAAATTTTGTTTGAGCCATCGCATTGACGAAGCAAGACTCGTCGAACTCAACTCTTCTCTTTTGTCGTGGAGTCATTTCAATCTAATGAAATTATAGAAAAATTCCAAAAATTACTTCAAATATATAAATCATGGCTTCCAATAGTAATTCTAAGAGTTCAACAATAGAATCCATGAGTCTCTTCCCAAATTTTCTTTACATTTCCAAATTTTTCGGATCTCCTCAATGTGGAAGAAATTCATGGTGGAAATAAAATATTTTTAGCTTGGTGTGAAGCTCTTACCTAAAGATGATCAAATTCGGTGTCAAAAAGCCTAGAAATTGCCTCCCAATCTAAGATCTTTCAAGCCCTAAGTCAAAAATGGTGTTTTTAGGAGGAAGGGGATGATGAATAGTGTGGTTGACTGGTCAAAATTACGATTAAAGGTGTTTTTTTGTGAGCTCGCCGTCGACGGGGTTGCACGGTTAAAGGTGTTTTTGTGAGCTCGCCATCGGCGCGCTTAATTGGAACTTAAATCTTAAGTCTCGGGAAAATCCCGCTGTCGGCGGCGTCGATGGCGCCGTCGGTGGGCTCTATTGATTTTGTCCAAATTTCGGATTTTTTCGATTTCGATCAATTCCAAGTCTAAACGACATCTGTTTAATCATTATAGACATAATTTTAAATAACTAAATGATGTACTTAGCACATATAAACACAAAACATCACATTTATATATAAATTCCAAGGGGTACAATATACGTTACATAACACACCTAAGCTTTCACAACACAAAACATCACATTATATATAAATTATAAGAGGTACAATATACGTTACATAACACACTTAAGTTTGGTATTTTCTCAATCTCAATACATTAATTCAGCGTCGCAATCCAAGCCACAACACTCAAAACGCTTAAAACAAAACACCCTATGCTTAGTCTCAACTATACAGAAATCTATAAGCATAATTCTAAAGCAAAGAAACTACAAAGTTCAAATCAAAATACATAGATAGACATATAGGTAGTAATATAACTTTACTAATCCTCAGACTCGGTACTCGATTCTCCTCTGAGATCGCCCATTGATTGCACATGAACGAAGAGATTGTAGAAGGGTCAGAATGGAAATTCTTCACTAGAATCCTTCTCTATCAATTTCATGTTCCTCATCAGTTGTATCAAACTATCTTCTAAATGTCCAGAATGTTCGAAGTGTTCCTTCATCCTCCAGTCCAGATGATCGAAGAAATCAGAGATATTATTAATTGCATTCATCTCCTTCTTAATTCAGCGCAGGATCACCAAAGACTTATCAGGGACTAAGGGTTGAGCTGGCAGTGAATTCTGAGATGATTGATCAACTATCATGGCCATGTCATTTTCATCTTCAAATAACTGGGAATCTCTTAGTTGGGTCCAAAGGATTCCAAGGTAGCAGTACCTTTTCCCAATTTTCATAGGACACTTGGAACTGATTGCAAAGTGAAGGAATCTCTCAGTTGGATCCAAAGGCTTCCAAGGTAGCAATACCTTTTCCCAATTTTTGTAGGCCTTCCAAGGTAGCAGTACCTTTTCCCAATTTTTATAGGACACTTGGAACTGATTACAAAGTGAGAAAATCGTGGAGGGGTGTCCAAGCCCATAAGTGATCGAAAGGCTTCTAAGGTAGCATTACCTTTTCCCAATTTTCATAAGACACTTGGAACTGACTGCAAAGTGAGAAAATTGTGAGGGGTGCCAAGCACATATGTTGATTTGGGAACGATCAGGCCCAAAACTGACTTCACAATTATAGATCCAATGTCGATCGTCAGTCCCCTTTGGATGCAGTAATTTAAAATGGCACTTTCTTTAGAAACTTTACCGATCTTCATTGCCAGTAATAATTTCGTAGAAATGAAAAAGTGCCAATGTTTAGAAACGGGATTCAGGAGTGTTGCAGAAAAACTAACATACCCGTTTTCTCTTGTTTCCCAATCATCAGTTTCGTCCGTTAAATACTGGTAAATCTCATTCATCTGGTTTCTCATTGGGACGAAATTGGAATAGTGGCAGACATGAACATTTTCTATCATATATAATTCGTTGATCCGTGCATGATTGAAAGTGATCCATCTCCCTCGCACATAAACAACTCCTTGGTTGATTCCATGTAAATTTACATAAAATTCTTTTACCACTGGGACCACCACGGCGGCAGTGGTGTAGCACAGCACTTCCCATCTTTGCCTCACTATCGTTTCTTCAATATCCGTCGTGGGATTATTCAATCCGCGTTTCACGAATCCTCGTTCCTTGATTAATCTTTTCTTCGTCAGCAACTTGTTGAAGATTCACTGCGCTTCCGCACTAATAAACTTCCGCTGATTGAAAACTCGCATTCTGGGATTATCAAGGGAATTGGATGTCATAGGAATGGAATTCGTAGAGTTTCACTTCATTTTTGGAGGGAAAATATGAATTAGAATTTGAATTTTTTAGTTTCAAAAGACTATTCCCACTCAAAAACCGTAAAAAACCGCCACTCAAACACAAGAAACCGTCATCTTACTGATCTCACCGTCGGCGACCTCGAGGGCATCGTTGGCGTGTTTCTGTATTAATTTTGTCTAGACTCTCGAGAAAAACCCGCTGTCACCGGCGTCGAGGGCGCCGTCGGCACCCAAGGCAAAATTTTCACAGTTTCGCTATGGTCCGAATGTGTTCCAATTTTTATTAATGGATCCAATTTTTAAGATGTTTCAAGGGTAAATAAGAAGCAATAATCTCAAATAAAAACTACTATAATCGCGAATAAAGTAAAGATAAATATGGGTTGCCTCCCATAAAACGCTTGGTTTAACGTCGTCAGCCTGACCTATTCATGTGTTATTTAGGTTGACTGATCATTAAAACCTCTTTAAAATTTGGTCTTTTACCCTCATAATATGGTTTTAATCTATGTCCAATTTACTTTAAATCTATTTCCCGTTTTCTGATCTTCAATTTCAACAGCTCCGTAAGTATTAAATTGAGTCACAGTAAATGACCATAACCAACGAGACTTCAATTTTTCAGGGAATAACTTCAGCCTAGTATTGTAAAGCAAAACTTCTTGTCCTGGTTTCAAGTGCTTTTGATTAATCTTATGATCAATGCATAACTTTAATTTCTCCTTATAAATTTTGTCGTTATCATAAGACTCATTTCTTAATTCTTCCAATTCATTTAATTGTTTCTTATAAATTCTGTCGTTATCATAAGACTCATTTCTTAATTCTTTCAATTCATTTAATTGTAAATTACCACATCTTTCAAATTATAATTGAATTCTTTAATCGCCCAACACTCCTTATAAATTTTGTCGTTATCATAAGACTCATTTCTTAATTCTTCCAATTCATTTAATTGTTTCTTATAAATTCTGTCGTTATCATAAGACTCATTTCTTAATTCTTTCAATTCATTTAATTGTAAACTTATAAATTCTATCGTTATCATAAGACTCATTTCTTAATTCTTCCAATTCATTTAATTGTAACAATCTCTTCTTACAGCATCTTTCAAATTATAATTGAATTCTTTAATCGCCCAATATGCTTTATGCTCCAATTCTTACAAGCATCTTTCAAATTATAATTGAATTCTTTAATCGCCCAATTTGACAAGTCTTTCAAAAAATCAGTCTATAGGGAGTCATTCAAAAAGGAGTTTTATAAGCATTCTTATAAGCCCATAATGCAATATCCAATCTAGTGGACCAATCTATTCTACTAGGGTTTTCAAGTATTTGTTTAATTTCTCTATTAGAAACTTCAACTAACCCACTGGTTTGAGGATGATAGGCAATAGAGATTTTATGAATAATATTAAATTTTTCTGCCAATCTTTGAATATATTTATTCCTAAAATGGGATCCTTTAATAATCATCCTAGGCATTCCGTATCTACTGAAAATATTTTTCCTTAAAAATCTTGAAACAGATAATCATTCTAAACATTCCGTATCTTGTGAAAATATTTTTCATCAAAAATCTTGAAACACTTTTAGAGTCACAACGAGGTAAATTTTGTGCTTAAGTCCACTTAGAAACGTAGTCCACTGCAATTAATATATATAAGTTCCCAAATGAAGGAATAAACGGTCCCATAAAATCTTAGAAACATAGTCTACTACAATTAATATATATAAGTTCCCAAATGAAGGAATAAATGGTCCCATAAAATCGTAGTCTACTACAACTAATATGTATAAGTTCCCAGATGAAGGAATAAATGGTCCCATGAAATCCAATCCCCAAAAGTCAAAGATTTCAACTTCCAATATGAAATTTATAGGCATTTAATTTCTTCTAGATATATTGCCTACTCGTTAACATCGATCACAAGTTTTTATATATCTATAAACATCTCTAAATATGGTAGGCCAATAAAATCCGTTCACAAGTTTTTATGTATCTATAAACATCTCTAAAGATAGTAGGCCAATAAAATCCAGCTTGAAAATTTTATAAGCAGTTTTATCAATCCCAAAATGTCCTTCAAATTCAGAATCATGACATTTCTGAATGATCAGCTTAGTTTCTTCATAAGGTACACATCTCCTCATAATAAAATCCTTACATTGTTTATATAAATAAGGCTCATCCCAAAAATATGCTTTCGCATCATGAATGAATTTTCTTTGTTGTTGCAATGTCAGCATAGGTGGCAAAATATCACTTACAATANTACTTACAATATAGTTAATAATATCAACATACCATGGTATTTTCCACTCATTAATATTATAAAGTTGTTCATCAGGGAAACTATCTGTAATTTCATTGTCGGTGTTAGATAATTCATAGTTTTCTAATCTCGATAAATGATCAGCAATTTGATTATCAGTTCTCTTTCTATCAATAACCACAAGATCAAATTCTTGCATCAATAGTATCCATCTAATCTACCTGGGTTTAGCATCCTTCTTTTGCATCAGATATTTAATAGCAGAGTGATCAATATGCACAATACATTTAACTCCAATTAAATAAGATCTAAATTTATCTAAAGCATATACAATTGCTAGTAACTCTTTTTCAGTAACAATATAGTTAATTTGTGCATCATTAAGAGTTTTACTAGCGTAGTATATCACTTTAAAAATCTTTTCGTACCTTTGTCCAAGAACAGCTCCAATAGCATAATCACTAGCATCACACATCTGTTTAAATAGTTTCTCCCAGTTAGGTGAAACTATAATAGGGGCTCTAATTAATTTTTCTTTTAATAACTCAAAGGCATTTAAACAGCTTCCAGTAAATTCAAATTTCTTGTCTTTTTCTAAAAGTTGGCATAGAGGTTTAATAACTTTGAGAAATCATTAATGAAACTCTTGTTAAAACCAACATGTCTAAGAAAACTCCTAACCTCTCTTACATTAGTAGGAGGTGTTAGTTTAGATATGACTTGAATTTTTGCAGGGTCTGCTTCCATACCATCTTTCAAAATTTTATGCCTTAACACAATTCCTCCTGCAACCATAAATTGACATTTCTCCCAATTTAGAACTAAATTAGTTCTTTTGCATAACTCCAAAACTTTTTCAAGGTAATTTAAGCAATCGTCAAATGATGTACCAAATACAGAGAAATCATCCATAAATACTTCCAATCCATCATCAATTAACTTACTAAATATTACATCTCTGGAATGTTGCAGGTGCATTACATAATCCAAAAGGCATTCTTCGAAAAGCAAATATCATACATCTCTGGAATGCTGTAGGTGCATTACATAATCCAAAAGACATTCTTCTAAAAAGCAAAAGTTCCAAAAGGACTAGTAAATGTTGTCTTTTCTTGATCCTCAGGAGCAATATAAATTTAATGGTAACCGGTATATCCATCTAAAAAACAAAAATATTTGTGCCCAGCAAGTCTATTAACCGGTATATCCATCTAAGAAACAAAAATATTTGTGCCCAACAAGTCTATCTACTATTTGGTCTTCGGTATATCCATCTAAAAGATAAAAATATTTGTGCCCAGCAAGTCTATCTACTATTTGGTCTAAAGTATATCCATCTAAATAAAAAAATATTTGTGCCCAACAAGTCTATCTACTATTTGATCTAAAGTATATCCATCTAAAAAGCAAAAATATTTGTGCCCAGCAAGTTTATCTACTATCTGATCTAAAAAGGGTACAGAGAAGTGATCTTTCCTGGTGGCAGTGGTTAATTTTCTATAATCAATGCAAATACGCCACCCAATAACTTGTCTGATAGGTATTAATTCATTATTTTCTTTTGTTTCAACAGTCACTCGTCCTTTTTTTAGGAACACAATGAATTGGACTTACCCACGCACTATCTGAAATAGGATATATAATTCCAGTGTCTAACAATTTCAAAATTTCATTTTTTTCTACTTCTTTCATTATAGGATTTAATCTCCTTTGTGGATCAACTCTTGGTTTATATTGTTCATCTAATCTAATTATGTGCATATAGATTGAAGGACTGATTTCCTTAGTATCAGCTAAGGTCTAACCAAAAGCTTTCTTATATATTTTTAATGTGTCTAACAGTTTTCGCTCTTGCAGTTCATTTAATTCTGAAGATATAATAATAGGTAATGTAGATGAGTCTCTCAAAAACACATACTTCAAGTGGTTAGGTAATGTTTTCAACTCAAATTCTTGTGGTTTTATAATTGATGGAAATAGATTCTTATCAACATTTTCTGTAATATACATCTCAAATCTTTCTTGAACATAATCTAATTCTTCATTTTCTAATTTATCCAGAATAATTTCATCATTTTNAACGAAATGAATGTTCACCGTTAACTTCTTAAGAATTTCTAAAAATTTGAAAAATTGTTTATTCTGTTTGTATTGCTTCAACCTTTGAGGAAACGATGGTGGAGGTTTCTCCACAGTAATTTTCATTGGTGTACATGGATACTCTAAATCTGGGTACTCATGATCCTTTTCTCTTTCGGTATCCACTTTCTCGTTTTCAGTTTCTATTTCTTTTTGCACTCTTATCTCTAATTCTTTTCCACTTCATAATTGAATCACCTTGATTTGTTCATTTCCTTGATCTTTAGGATTTGGTTCCACAGTGCTTGGAAAAGTTCCTAATGTTCGGTTACTGAGCGCAGTAGCGATATGTCCTAATTGGTTTTCAATATTCTTAATAGCAGTTCCTTGATGTTGTAATTGATTTTCTTGAAGTTGTAATTGATTTCCTTGATTCTGTAATTGTTGACCCATGTTTAATATCAGCTCTTCCATAGATAACTTCTTTCCTTAATTTGAGTGTTACACAATTGTGGACCCATGTTTAATATCAGCTCTTCCATAGACAACTTCTTCTCCTTAATTTGAGTGTTACTGTCTGGAGGATAAGAAGGTCTATAGTTAACATTTCCTTGGTTGGATGATTTTCCTAATGGGTTCACTATGTTTAACATCAGCTCTTCCATAGACAACTTCTTTTCCTTAAATTGAGTGTTACTGTTAAATCCTGGTGGATAAGAATGTCTATAGTTACATTTTTTTGGTTGGATGAATGTCCTAATGGGTTTACTGAGTTGTTTGCCCATTGTTGATTTGTAGAACCTGGTTGGATGAATTTCCTAATGGGTTCACTGAGTTGTTTGCAAATTGTTTATTTGTAGAAGAATTGTTATTCCAATTAAAATTTGGATGATTCTTTCAACCTGGGTTATAATAGTTCGAATATGGGTTGTTGGGTCTATTAATAGCATTTAAGGTTTCATATGAAGGTTGAACATCCACAAATTGCCCAGATGAATTTTCTTCCATCATAGCAGGTGTTGAAGAATAATTCATCCTATAATGATCTAGTTTCTTTGATATTGTAGTAATCTGCGAAGCTAACATAGATATTGCATCAGAATCATGGATGCTAGCTATTCTTTTAGGATTTACCTGCTCAGAGGGCCATTAAAAATTATTGGTAGTCATCTCTTCTATTAATGAATAAGTCTCATCAAAAGGTTTTGACATTAGAGAACCACCAGC
>JXCR01109079.1:4156-14399 GCA_002079205.1 Phalaenopsis hybrid cultivar
CTTGTTTGGGCGAACATTCTTAACATATCCTTGCGAGTTTTATCGCACGTAGACTCTCCACGTTTTACTTTTTCTCTTGTTTGTGACTTTGTCGTATGTCCCTTCTTATTCGGTTCCTCTCCTCCTCAAATCATTTATATGGTTCGGGAGGGAGATTTATTCGAATGGGGGAAGTATACGACGATTGACAAACTGGCGACTCCTTTTTAAAATAAAAAAGAGAAAAATAAACGAAAAACAACATGTTCTCCTTGAACTTTGCAATTTTGAGAAATTTGCCATCCTCATCATACATTGTGCAGACATCTCCTTTAAAACTCAGAGAGTATCATTTCTCAATCATTTGACTTATGCTGAGTAGATTTTGATCTATGTTTGGGACTAAGAGTACATCATTGATGCATCTCTTCCCTTTTCTTGTGTTAATGGGTATGATGCCACTTCCTATTATCTATATGAAATATTCATTTCCTATTTTAAATTTTCTCTTGATTTTTGTAAGACTATAAAATATTTCTTTATTTTTTTCATGTGTGATTGCTGCAACAACTATCTAGATGTCATGTATCTTTCTTCTCTTCTAGTGCAACTTGAAAAGCATATAAGAGATTTTTATCTTAGCTTTCTCTTATGAGAAATTGGCTTATTGATTTTTCTTTAATCAACAAAAAATTTCTGTGTCCAAATTTCTTATAATTTTGGCACATTGTGATTTTTCTTTAAACCAAAAGTCTTTCTCCAAATGACTTTTTCTTTTATAAATGCTACTTGAAGGATTTTGCCACAATTTTCATAATTATTTTTAATTTTAAAAATTTCTTGTGGATTTCTCCTACCTTCATTTAATTTACGAGATCACAAATTTACTTTAGATTGAAAAATATTTTTTGTTGTATCCTAACTTTGTTTATTCAAACTTTTTTCATATGCTTTAATAGAGCCCATTATTAATTTTATTGGTGACATAATTTTTAGATTCCTTGATTCTTTAATTACATAAATTGATGTAACCTATTTTTTTATACAGGAAATAAGTATATTTTCTACTATTTTCTTAGCAGAAATGAATGCTCTATAAGCTCTGATTTGATTAACTATTTACTTTATCATAGAACAGTAATCTTTTGCGGTCTCTTTATTTTTCTTTTTAAGATTGTAAAAATCTCATTTAAGATTTTGCAATTTGATGGGGCATACCTTCTTATTTCCTTGAAACTCCTTCAATAATGTGTCCCACGCTTGTTTTGCAGTTGATACGTCCATGATTTGCGGAAATATGTTATCTATCATTGCTTATTGTAAAACAAATAGTACTTTAGAGACATTTTTATTGATTTTCTTCAAACGCTTTCTTTTGATATGTTGAAAAAGTCAAAGTAGCTTCCGAAACATTAAATTGTTATTCAACAATCTTCCACAAATTTTGAGAGCAAAAATAAGTCTTCATTCCGATAGACCAAAAATAATAATTTTCTTCATTGAAGATTGCAATATGGACAAATGAGCGGTTGAAGTAAGCAATTGTAGATATATTGATTTTATACAATGCTTAATGAATAATCGAACGAAGCTCTGATATCAATTGTTGAAAATTTTTTAAGAAGAGGGAAAATTTTATTGCTAAACTTTATTTTGTAGTTTTTGTCTAGCATAATAACAACATAGTTTGCCTATTTGTAGGCATGAGATACTGAATTTAAAAACTTCTAAACTCTTACACTTCTATCTCCAAAAACCTACCCTAAATTCTTCCTACTTAAATTTTCTAGAGTATTCACTTTTAATACAAATATTTTAGAATCTTCCACTTAAGAGTAGATAGAACATTCTACAATATTGGAGAAATAAGCATCAATGTTATCAAAATGATTTGCTTGATTGCAATAATTGAAACATATAAATATTTATCTCATAGACACTACGAATATTTAAAGTTATTATAAGGTCGTTCTGTCGATGGATACAAATTGTTGCTTGGATTGGTGAATAGATCATTGAATTTCAACAATAATTTTGATTCCAAAACTGTGATTAATATTGCATCGCTTGTAGGGTGTATGCAAGATTTGAGTTTTTCTTCTTCAAGAGCGTACTAGTTGATACAAATTTTAATGGGACGTAAATAGGCATATAACATAAAGCATAAAATGAAAAAAATTATCCTCAAATATATATCTACTATCAAGAATGCAACTAATTATGGGTTTTAACGCATGAGATAATGATTAATTCCATGGATGGTTGTCATTGAAAACAAAAAATATTATTTAGTTGCATGTGTCTAACAATGACATAGTTATCGTCTATGAAAAATTATAATACCATAAAATAATTGATCATATGAATTAATTGCTGCACTTTTATATTTTCATATTTAAACCTCTTTCTTGATTCACTAATACTTTTGCTCCTATAGCAATGCTTAATTAATTATCAATACGAGATGAATTATAATGTGTTACTATATGAGATGGTCTCTGAGTGAATTTTTTACAGTATATACTATCTCACGCTTTTATTATGCGGAAGGGCAAATCTTTGTAATCTTAAATCAAAACAGCTAGTAAATCTATTTATACATATGGCCCTTTTAGCAGATCTACAAGGGAATCATTTTCTATGATTACAATTTAATAAAAAATTTGAAATAAAAAAGAAATATATGAATAAACCAAGATGCATTCACCAAGATTTTTCTAATAAAATTTTGCGCTAATTTGCAATTTCCCAAACTTGTAGATTTTCTTATTTATTCGTGACTAAATTTGGATTTTTCATAAATGCATATCGATTTCAAGTTAAAACTAATGTTTAAAATCATTGTCGAGAATTTAAAATTAACTAATTTAATTAGAGCAAACAAATTATCCTTGAGACTACTAAGAAATTATAGGACCTTGTTATTCTTGATTGAAAGTGATTTATAGAATAACTAGCCATGCAATAAGGTTATGTAATTATAAATTTTTTAGCTTAGCTTCCTCTAATTCATATATATGCTACATGGGTTTCTTCCTCACATTCATCAACATGGTTCTTTCATGCATTAAACACATTATAATATTATTTACTCCTAGCAAAGAATTAAAGATATAAATATAAAATAAAAATAAAGATAATTTTTTTTTCATCCAAACACTCAATCATAAGTTGATTATTTTTCCTTTCACATTTTTTATCCTTTTGAGTTATTCTTACTATAACATCACTTCTTACAAAATACTCACTTGGTTATCTATAATTAGGAGGATGAAAAACAAGTAGGAGAGACATCAATTGCACATAAATATGTTTCAAATTTGATATTTTCATCAATGTGGATACATCCATTGCACTAAAATATTCTTTTAACTTAATATATTCATCCACATGGGCACTTCATCCTAATATAACTAGCCTTAATTATTTTTTAAATGAACTTTGATTAAAAACTTATAGGATATGATGATAATTATGTCAGTTATAACGTGCTTACAGCTTGGGGACATCAATTGCAATAAAATATTCTCCAAACTCGATATTTTCATCCTTGTGATCACTTCATCCTGGTATAATTAACATTAATCATTTTTTAAATGAACTTTGATTAAGAACTTCTATAAGATGACGACAATTATGCTAGGTGTATGAGACACATGATCTTTCATGCATGCATGAAAAAAAAAATTTGTTAATGTATGTAATTTTTTTTCTCATTATAAATGTTCAATTATTTTTAGACTATCAATTAGTGATAATTAAGGCGAAGCTACACCATCTAAGAAATAATCATTTCCATCTCCAAATGAGAACCTTCATCTTCAATATCTCCATGCTTAGGCACACCCTCTTCATCAAACCAAGCTTAGCCTTCTCAAACATCCCATGTGATGCATTGTTTTTGGTGAAATCAACTCCCTCCTTTACTTCTTCCTCTCCCTTATCATCTTGCTGGTCAAAGCCAACATTTTCTTCTCCCATAATATCAATTAATATTATGATTGACTATGCCAGTGGTGCAAATGCCTAATGTGACCTCATTGTAACTTTGTCTTTCAATGTCATTTGTAGAGTTCCATCTTTAATTTTTTACCTACATGATGCGAAAATGGTTTTCCCAAAGATGATATTCATTGAATCAATTTGATGGAGGCCACTAAATAAAACTTTCTAATCTTGAATCTTAATTTAAATATAAAAAGAAAAACACCACCTAATCAAGTTATTACTTGGAGATTAATGTTCATATAGAGTTATGTTTTCAATATGTAGACGCCATTACGCTAATGGTGTTGAGAATTTAAATGAGGTATACCCCATTCACTAATCATAGAACTTGCCAAAGTAGGTCACCACCATAGACCACTATCTTTGGCTACCAATCGGTTGTTGTCTCCTCCCTCCTTGTGACAATGGTTCTAGCTGTCAATATGGCAAGGTTAAAGGGAGAGTTGTCTAACTACTTATTTATTGACTTATTATATGATTTGCGATGCTTATTGTTCATTAGAAAAATAGTATCCCCTCTAAATTTATATGCCTTAGGAAGTTTTTCTTTCATATTTTAATTTGGGGCTTAATATATATAAGAAATTATGGAGTTATTATTCCTTCTCAAAAGAACAACATTTACCAAAATATAACTCCCAACATCAGCCGCCACTTTTCCATCAACCTTAAACATCAGCTAGCCTTCTATATGATGCTCAACGCATTCATCAATATTGTCAACCGACACTTATAGTCCTTCATCAATATCACCACATCAACGATCAATTGTAAATACAATTTTGAAAGAAAAAAAAACATTACAACTTGTAACACATTAAGGATCTCAACTAGTACTAAAATTATTTTTGTTTCTTATTTTTAGTATTCATTGAAGCATGAAACAAAGAAACTCAAAAGCACAAATTTTGAGACCAATAATTGCGTGTATTTTATTAGAGAAAAGAAACCTACTTAGTCGTTAATTAACACAATAAAGCTATCTTCAGATTGAAACTGTTATGCTATAGAAAAATTGACAAGAAGCACTACTCCCCGTTAGAACATGCCTAAGCCTTTTTGGACGCCACTAATCTTACTTATCCACTTCCAAGTACACTTTTAGTTTCCTTATTTAAAGCATGTTCAGCATTCTTTAACCATTATTTATTATTTTGCAATAATAATATCAATGTTTGATTTTATGATAAACAATGCATCATAACATTGTATCCCAAGCGATGGTGTCCGCTGAATATTTTGCACAATAATATCTCTCATGCTAATATACTATTGTTATTGGAAAAGGACAAATCTTTATAATCTTAAATCAAAATTAGCTAATGGAACTATTTATAAGCCCTTTTTTTTAAACGATCCTTTACGAAACCTCTGGAAGGGAATTCAAATTTAAGAAAAAAAAATAAAAATAATTTATAGTAAAATAAAAAATGCAAATAAATAAGAAGTAGATGCATAAGTATCGGGTCAAAGGGATTGCTTGCGTTCCTTGGATTACTTGAGGGAATGTATCATCTGGAGTTCTTCATAACACAGAAGTCAGATCTCGCAGTTGCGCCATTGGTGAATTATGATGCGACACTTACATTTATATTTAAACTTGAACGTTAAATTCAAACCCAATAAATCACTTTCAATCCATGAATCGGACAGCTATTGAATTATCATTGACTAACGCTCGGCCCCTTTGCAAGCATGGATTACTAATTTTAATTTATAATATTATTTTTTTTTAATTTAAGAAAAAATAATGCCAACTGGTTATACTTATATACTATACATAAATGAATTATAAAAGACATATGAAATTCTAAGAAATAGTCTTCAAAGCATAAAAATATTTTTATGAATCTGTTATATATAGACCGTAAATGTGCGAAGTATGCACAATCATGAGGGTGTTATCTGCTAATAATAAATTTAAATAATAACTTCCATAATTTTATCATAACTCTTCATTTAGAGATATGTTATATGATTGTTTCAAAATATCATTTGTATAGTCTTACTCTTAAGACATATCATCAAGTTCATTTTCGAATTGAATAAATCTGGAGTGATTAATTAATATATGATATTTGACTAGTGTTGGCCATATGTCTAGTATAAATTCAACATTGAGTACAAATAAAAGGATAGATTGGGGCTTGGTGAAAAAGAGAACGACTGCTATGTTTTGATTAATTAATTGTTAGGAGTAGAAGTCAAGATTTTGGACAGGTTGTCCAGTGAAATCAAAGGAGTTTTTGGATGAACAGGGAGAGGCGCCATCAAAGAAGCATTCAAGCTTTTTTTTTTCTTTGAAGGTTTTTACAATTTGAGAGCGCTAATGTGATAGTTATTAGCCGATAGCTAAGTCACGACAATGGTTCTAATATGGCCCATGAGAAACTTGAGGGAGGGTGGATACTGGTTTCAACCATGATGCATAAGGGCAAGTTGTCAATTTTGTTGCTCTCATATGAAAATTTAGACATGGGTAGCTGTTTAGTGACAATATTCCCTGATACCAAGTGTATAGTAGATACAGCAGGTAGTAAAGAACTTTAGGAGCGATATATATCATATAGTTCCGATTATATCTTACATGTTTAGAGAGCGCTCACAATCTTTCTTATTTTTAGGTATGACTCATATACCAGAATTTGGAGTCTTTTGGAATTTAAGATGAGTGTCTTCTGAAATGAAGAGACGTGTCTCTTAAAATTGAAGAGGTGTATCTCCTAGAATGAAGAGGAGTGTCTTTTGGAGTAAAGAGATGTGTCTCTTGAAGATAAGTGGGTGAGGGGGAGCGAGGACGTGTTAGTAATTTTATCTGTAGTTTAACTATATATATGCTACGTAACTCAATGGGTATGAACTTGACTCCTCTGAAATAGTGAATTCGCCGTTCAGCTCCCAAGGACATAGGCATCTTTGCAGAACCTCATTAAATCTCTGTGTTCTTCTAGTTTTGTGTCGATTTATGTTTTATCTTCGCCCTAATTTCTCAATAATTGGTATCAAAGCGAGATTTTAGGGCAGGAAAGAAAATATTGGGCGGTGCAGTAAATACGAAGGAGTATTACGGCTAGGGCTTCTAGGAGTTCGGGCGGTTTTGCCGCAGTTCCTTGACGAGTTCGGGACCTGCGACCAGGCTTCGGCAGACAGTTCAGGCGCGATGCAGAGTTCGACCTTGCCGAGGGTTATGCTAGCAGTTCGCGCGACGGAGGAGTTTGGCCGAGATTCGCGACGCGGGTTCGCTCCAGATTGTTCGGCGAAGGATTTTGGACAGCGCGACAGGCTTCTGCAACAGTCGCGACTCCGCGCAACACGCAGAAGAGTTAGCGGACGACATTCGCGATCGGTTCGGGATGATAGTTCGCGGGATCGTTCGTGGGAAGAATAGTTAGCGGGCGAAGTAGATCGTTCGCCATCGGGCGAGATTCACACGAAGTTCGCCGCGACTTGAAGATCGGGCGAGCGACAGGAGAAGATGGCAGAGAGAGGAGAGGAGTTTGGTGTTACCGCGAACAGAATCATTTTTTTACGAATATAGATAAATTGTGACAGGCGGCAGGTACAGGCGAAGCTAGTAGGTTCCACTAGTGTTTTTGCAGAGGTATTTCACGATCAGACACGAGATGTTTTGTGAACAGACGAAAGATTTCGTCTCGCAGGACTGCAATTTAGTCGAGGTGCTGATGCGAACAGAAAAAGTAGTTCGTGTGAAAAATTTGATTCACGAATCACAACAGAATTGCAGGAAAATTGCTGCAATTGACAGAACAAATTTCAAGCTTTCTTTGAATTTATTTACGGTGTGTTTTTGTTTCGACACGGGCAGAAAAAATTTGCTGCAAGATTAATTTCAAATAATAATGACTGGTGCAAATTTCGAGATAGTGAAACTCGTTGAAACCGGAAACTTCAGATTGTGACAAACAAGGGTGAAATATTTGTTGGCACAACAAGAAATTTTGAAGGCTTTACGAGCTATGAAACCTGATAATATGGAAGATGAAGATTGGGAAGAAGTGCAACTACGAGTGGTAGGTATCATACATTTATGTCTGATAGATGAAATTATGTATTATGTTATGAATCTGAAATCTCCAGGAGAAATATAAAAGAAATTAGAATATCAGTTTATGTTCAAATCTTTAACAAATAAATTGTATCTGAAACAAAGACTGTATGGGCTGAAGATGCAGACAAACACTAAACTGACGCAGCATTTGAATGTCTTCAATCAAATAATCACATATCTGATACGGCTTGATGTGAGTATTGAGAATGAAGATCAGGCAATGATTCTGTTGGGTTCATTGTCTTCCTCCTATGAACATATGGTGACTACTCTTACATATGAGAAAGAAACAATCAAAATTGATGAGATTACTGCAATATTGTTGGCTCACAACCAGCGGAAGCAGAATGCAGGGGAAAACTCTCATGGTAATTGTTTATATGCTAAGGGTAATCAGGATTGTGGAAGGAATGAGGAGAAGGAGAGTTCTGGAATGCGAAATTCCAGGTCAAAGCCTAAAGGCAGAAAAATGATTCATTGCTACAAGTGCAAGAAGCCAGGACATATGAAGAGAGATTGCTCAAAGCTCAAGAAACAGTTTGATGAGAAACATGATGTATCTTCCAAGTCAGTGAATATGATGCTGAGAAACAATTCAGATTGCAGTGATGGTGATGTATTTTCAGTTACAACAACTCAGTTGAAAGATGCATGGATTCTTGATTCAGGATGTTTTTATCACATAACACCTAATAGGGAATAGTTTACTTCATACATGTTATCTGATTCTGGTTCAGTCTATTTGTGTAATAATATATGTTACAATATTACTGGTATTAGCAAAGTCAGAATTAAGATATATGATGACACTGTCAGAATATTATGTGATGCAAGATATATTCCAGATTTGAAGAAGAATTTAATTTCTTTGGTCACTTTAAACAGCAATAGTTTTATTACTAAGACAGATGAGGATAGAGAAATCATCAAAATTGTTAAAAGTGCATTGATTGTGATGAAAGAAAAGATCGCTGCAGGTAATATCTATAAACTGTTGGAGAGTACAGTTGTATGTGGAGTTCACTCGGTTGAATCATATAATGAAAATGCAACAGATATGTTGACCAAGCTAGATACTATCAACAAGTTCTTGCATTGCTTGAACTTCTTGAATGTTTGCAATTGTTAGACGACATGGTTGCCCGACCCACTTCGGTGTAAGAAACTCCATGATGTATTCTCTTCTAAGGAGTTGGATATTCACCAAAATGGAGATTTGTTAGTTATATGTATTTCTCCTAAGGGGCTGGATATTCGTAAGGTAGAAATTTGTTAGGTATGACTTATATACCAGAATTTGGTGTCTCTTAGAATTGAAGAGGTGTCTCCTAGAATGAATATGAGTGTCTCTTACAATTATCTATATTTATATTTATGATGTGTGACCCTATGGGTATGAAACTGAACTCCTCTGAAATAGTGAAATTCGTCTCTCTGCTCCCGAGAACATAGGCATCTTTGTCGAACCTCGTTAAATCTCTATGTGTTCTTCTGATTTGTGTTGATTCATGTTTTTCTTCGCCCTAATTTCTCAATACTTATATACATGTATTGAAGTAAGAGCATGACAACATATGACATTGCAATCTTATTACAATGATTAGGATTGAGGGAGGAGGTTAGAGGTCATAGGCTAAGATGAAATTATAAAAAGGTAGATGACAAATCAATTTTTTATGAGCGTATAGAGTTGTTACTTATATTACAATCATCATCATATCCATCCAATCATGTCATAACCTGTGCTACAATCATTTCCTCCATGACTTACATCGCATTCTCTAGTGTATGGTTAGTCTTCTTCTGGGCTTTCTTCACATTCTAACTTGCACTATAATTCTCTTTTAAGTCCTGCATTATGATCTCACTTGTACTGGAGCTATCATCATTAAATCTTACAACATAATCTCACTGGTGCAACAACCATCTCCTTTTGATATATCAAAATATGTGTCATAGCCACATAGGCAGCAAAACCATTTCCTTTAACACATTGGTGAGCCAAGTTTACTCGTGAGTTGGCTCATTTTAAAAAAAAATTATATTAAATTTTAAAATTTTATTTTTAGATTATTAAAAAAAATTTAAAAATGATATTTAATAGTTTATATCAATTGATACTTTATTATCTCTTATTTGCTCATTCTATTTATCATTTTATCATGACACTAGCTTAAATTAATTTTA
>JXCR01109080.1:0-16104 GCA_002079205.1 Phalaenopsis hybrid cultivar
GGGTTTAATGTGTTACACTTGGTGGATTTGAGAGTTTACATTTTTATGAGGTGCATGTGCACAGGTGTGGTTTTTTTTTTTTCTTGTTTCCTAACTCCAAGGCATGATTTTATGCGTGCTAAAATATGATGTGTTGCTTGGATCGAGACATTAAACTAGTTTATTTTGTTTCTCTAAAAAAAAAAAGAAAAAAAAAAGGAAAGGGAAGATAGGTGGGAGATGTTTCGGCTAGCCTTGGTATGGAGAGGCTTGATGGAGCTTATTACTTTGCCCTCATTCAATTAATTTATTGGCTTTGATGTTTGCTCTTTTAATCACTTCATATTCACAAATGGTAGCATGATATGTGGAAGCATTGGTAGAGCATTTTTAAAAATGCATTTTTTTTCCTTACAAATGTCTATGGAAAAGCATGTTGGAGGGTTGTCTCTATTATTTTCATTGCTTGAAATGTTAGAAAGTAAGAAATATATATTGAAAATTATTTTATGAAGTGAGAAAGATGCATTTGAGGCTTATGTTGTGCTCCTTTTGCTGCCCCTTGTTGAAATATATGCTGGATATCATTTTTAAATGCTAGAAGTTATGTTTGGGGGTTATATCTCACCTCTCTTGCTGCCCCTTGTTGAAATATATGCTGGATATCATTTTTAAATGCTAGAAGTTACGTTTGGGGGTTCATATCTCATCTCTCTTGCTGCCCCTTGTTGAAATATATACTGGATATCATTTTTAAATGCTAGAAGTTATGTTTGGGGGCTCATATCTCACCTCTCTTGCTGCCCCTTGTTGAAATATATGCTGGATGTTAGTTTTAAATGCTAGAAGTTATGCTTGGGGGCTCATATCTCACCTCTCTTGCTGCCCCTTGTTAAAATATATGCTGGATTTGATTTTTGGTGTTGGGTTGATGCCTTAGCCGTGGGCTTCATATGCATTTAACTAGATTTGATTTTTGGTGTTGGGTTGATGCCTTAGCCGTGGGCTTCATATGCATTTAACTGGATTTGATTTTTGGTGTTGGGTTGATGCCTTAGCCGTGGGCTTCATATGCATTTAATTGGATTTGATTTTTGGTGTTGGGTTGATGCCTTAGCCGTGAGCTTCATATTTGTTGAATTGGATTTGATTCTTGGTTTTGGGTTGCTGCCTTACTCGTGGGCTCTTCCCCCCCTTATTGTCTTATTCGTGAGCTTTTGATTAAAATTAAAGTTGGAAGGGCTTTGATAATGGTATGATTTTTAGAGGTACAGAAGGATACTCCTTATAGAGAAGGATGTTCCCTATGAATTGTTATCCTATATTTTATGAAATGAAGAAGACTTTTGAAGTTTCATTTTTGAGTTTGATATAAATTGAAGTCATGTTGGGTTTGGAAATCCATAAAAGCGCCTCTTGGAAAGGATATCCTTCTCGGGATTGATCCGATCATTTTCTTTTTAACGAATTTAAATGTTTTAGACCGAAACATTCATGAGTTTTATTGATTTAATTTTGTTTTAAAAATGGATCGGTCTCATTTTCGTTTATTTTATTTTATTTTTATTTTTAACGGTCAAGTTAAAAAAGAGAATTTCCGATTTAATTATATTCAGAAATGATTTATAATCTCAAGGGAAATATGAGGGAAAGAGAAAATGAGAGAAAATTAAAATTGAAATTTGAATTTTTGGGATGATACAATTTAAAGAGGAGATAGGGTAACGAACAATCCACCTTTTCTTTTAAATAAGGAAAAATAAATTGCAAATTGGAAGACTAGTTGAAATCGGAAGAAATAAGAATTTAGATAACAATTGAGTGATTAGTGGACTCACTCTTAGATCCTTTAAGCTTTGAATCAATTTAAAATTCATTTCCTTTAACTAGGATTGAAGCACAACTCACAACTCTTTTGCCAAAACTATGAATTTACCCCTGGGTTTTAGGAGCCTGATAGCGAACTAAGCTGGATTTATAGATGTTTGAGGGTTAGTGAAAAAACACTTAATTGAGATTAGACACTTTAGGACACTTCAGGTTTAAACTAAAGTGCAGACATCCTAGATCTTAGAAATACAACTTAAGAGATAGTTTATCATCCTAATTTTCAAGTGACCCTAAGAAGTCCAAACATCTAACCTCAGTTTAGGAGATAAGTAAGACACTAGGCACGAGGAAGCACTAGATTGTGACCCATGACTGATTTAATTAAATCAAATAATGAAATTCTTACCTTAACTTGACCAAAACTGAAACCCAATGCTCCGGGATTTGAGTTTGTCCTACATTCAAATCCTCCTGGCAATTGGGGACATTCCAATATCACATATAAATTTCCTATTCTTGGTTCTTTATATGTGGTATGGTATTTCATTTTATTTGTTTATCTTTTCTCTGCGATTTACCTGTTTCTATTAAGTCTTTTTCAGGTCTTACTTCCCTCTTTACACAGCATATAATAGCTAAATTTAAAGGAGCAATGAACCTCTCAGGTGTACAGGTTTAATTTACGTTACAGCATTTTATTTTAAAAGCATGTTACATTGTTTTCATAGCCTGTTATACTGCTTCCCTAGCATGTTATGTTCTTCTTTCAGCATGTTATATTGTCTTTTCTCTTTACTATACAGTGCATTGTTACTTTTCTTTCACACTGCATGCTTAGTTACTTTGATACACTATGCCTTAGTTTAGGATAACCTAGTGGTTAGGAGCATGTTCAAAACTAAAACTAAACCAGGAGGTGCTACTACGAGGAGTTTGAAGCAAACATCGTGGGCAGCGCAACGAGGAACAATTTCCAGGTGGATCTGCAGCAACAAAACATCTTCACATCACATGAACATTTTCACAACTCTATACACTTTCCTTAGTTTAAATAACAACCCATAGGATCATTTCTTTAGGCTTTTTGCACAACTCTGTTGTGTAATTATAAGTCCTAACGTTTTAGGATTCCGAGGTTACCGTACGGTACGGTGTAAATCCTCCTGTCTTTTAGGCTATTTGCACAGTCTGACGTTGTGCAAACATAAGTCCTAAATCTTAAATAATTTGCAGGATTGAAATATCAAATAAACATCATTTCAAAGACATAAAGCCGAACAATAGGATAGTTGGGACATCTCTGGGGTTTCTCCTGGATCTGTGATGTCCCCTACTTTTCTTCCCTTTGAATTCCTTAAATAATTGTTCCTATTTTGAGTCATTCCTATTTGATTTTCCCATGTCCAATCGTGAAAACCTAAACTTTGAAATCTTGAAAGCAAAACCACCTGATCTTAATCGAGAGTTTTCTTAAGTGATTTCGATCATTTAAGATGTAATTAACTATAGAGGCTTGCCTCTATAGGGAACCAGGAACCTAGATAAAATAAACCCTATCTAATTTTTATATTAGATAAGGGAACTTGTTGGTCTTTTTATAAAATATTTCGCAGATCAAAACGGATGTCACAATTTTTTTAGTCTAGGTGATTGAATCTCTATTACAAGTGATATATTTATTCTTCGGGATAAGTGTATTACTTGTAGTATTGTATTCAATCATCTAAACTATTTAAAAAGTGAGACTCGTTTGGTCTCACCTATTTTATAATTAAAATGTTATTTTTTTAAAATAAAAAGGGTCATATTCATATTTCAATTATTTTGAAAATCACAAAATTATTACTTTTTTTTAATCATAAAGTTATTTGAAGTAATAAAGTTAAATTAAATAAAAGATTTTTAAAAGAAATAAGTAAAAAATAAAAAACGGCCGACAAGGCATCACAATGTTATTGATGGCATTCCTCTTACTTTTTTATTGACCAAGGTTTGTTTAGGGTTGCTGCCGCTTTTTGTTAAGGTGGTTGTAAAGTTTTGGTGAAAAAAATAATTTTTTAGAACGATGTGATGAGAATTATTAATATTTATATTTTTTTAAGATGTTAAATAATAGCTTTCTTGCAATCACACTATTTAGCAGATCTGTTTGTAAAAAGCAACTTCCCACCACAAAAAAATTTAGAAAAAAAAAAAAGAAAACGGCTCCACAAATATAATTGTGATGGCTATTTGAAATGCGCTTGCAGAAAACTATTCCACGCATATACTAAATGCAAACCACCTGTTTAATTTTATGACTCCTTATCTACTTCGATTATTACCCGTAACATGTGCTTTTGACCCTTAAAACGAATGCTCAAAGTTTGATTTTTATGTAGAAAGAATGAAAAAAAGGCTACAATCACCTCAAGGGGCTTCTTGGTTTGAGTATCACTTTGAATTTTTGGTCACCGGCCATTTACCACTTGTTGCTTGTTGGAGACGATTTGAAGATGATAGAGCTCTTTAGAGCATGCTATTTATATTGATCAATTACTTTCTAGACACGACTAAAGAAATTGTCAGTCAACCTTGAGGAATGTTTATCTAGAAATGCATTCTAACGCTCAAGCTAGTAAACCTGTTAGAAAGAAAGAATGGCTCGGCAAAACCTTTCTTCGAGAATGAAGAGGTCTGAAAATCTATCTTTATCTCCCTCCCTAGAAGCTAATAATAATAATACACCTAAAGTACAACATACTCATCTACTTTATCATTTAACATCCTCACTGTATAACCTTGACCAACTAATCTCATCCCAGTCACATTCATGGATCGCATATATTTCTCTTTTTTCTATGTATATATACATTTACTGTCCCTTTAAGGGTATGTGTATGTAAGCATTAGAATTACTTTATCTTTCTTCTTCTTATTTTGCTTTCTCCCTTCTCTTTCGCATCTGCTTTCATTTCATGGTATCAAAGCCCTTAGCAAAACTGCAATGGATGACTTTGTGACCTCCCAATTCCACGAAGCTAGATGTCTCTGTCGCTCTTGAGCGCGGCAATTTCCCAATCGTTGAAATTTTGTATGACAAACATCAAAGCCATTGTTACCTCCTAGAGCAATGCTTTGTGAGAACCATTTGAACACAATTAAATCCGATTGCTCTAGAAGGTCTCTACCCTCTTCTTTTCAATGAAGAAATCAACATTGTCAATGACAATTCAGCCATTCCCATAACCGATCCTCACCTAGCTTTGTACTCACAATTAGGAAAGCGTAGATATAACTCCAACAAAGTCCGGAATAATACTAACAATCAGGGATAAGGAGTTGCGGATACCACAATCAAATACTTACCCCCAAGTCAAACAGAGGAATTAGCACGATTCCCTGTCAAATCTGCAATAAATTTGGACACATGCTCCCGAATGTGGGAATAGACTTAGGGTCTGTTTGGGGTAGCTGCAGCTTATCTAACTTAATCAGATAAGCAACTTATCGTAATAAGCTACTGATCTGCAGCTGATCCGAATAAGTTGATTGTCTGTTTGATTTGTGCATTTGGAAAACAACTGATTTGCAGTTGTTTCTGGATAAAGTATCGTTCTGCTCCTGATCTGGATAAGCTGGTTAGCTGTTTAGTTTGTGTGTTTATAAAACAAATGATTTGCAGCTATTTCTGACTATATATTTGATAGTTTAGAACAAAAAAAAAATCATAACAATTCATAATAGTTCTTTGACTTTTTGTAGAAATGTTGTCCTTGGTCCAAATAATAGTATGATTATAATACCCTAGACATTGATGCTTACAGGTCTTGCTCTAACTTGTAATAACATAACAATGTAAAATAACAAAGAACCACTGTTTTCAATCATTGCATGGTTTCTAATTGTATATACTTAAGTTGATAGAATAACAAATTCCTAGTATTATTAACACGGAAGGTGTAATTTATTAGCTTGTAGGGGTGATGTAATGCCAATACCCAAAAGTGCCATTGGTAATGGCCTGTTAGAAATCATGGAACTGAAAATTGCTTATTAAGCTCCTAAAAGTTTAATTTTGATAACTATATTGACTAGATGCTGAAGTTGTAAAATTGTCAATAGGTAAAGCCTCAATTATTGAGTCAATGGGGAAACTTTTGTAGAAGTTATCACAATAGGAAACCACTAAGCCATAGTCCAGAAATTCATAAGCAACGTATTATAGAATAAAAGAATAAGAATCGATTTTCATAAAATTAAAGCTTGTTTGCGGCGAAGCAAAACAACCACACATAGGACCTCCCAACTGCAATATGACTAGACATAAGTCTACACAAAGCAAAACATTCTCAATTGGCTAGATAGAATAGGGAACCGAAAACAACTAATTGATGGAATACAAAAACTAATTGAAATGCTTGCTATGGTAAACCAAACTTGACGCAATAAGCAGAACATTAGAGAACAAATCTAAACAACAAAGAGCAGCTCTGGAATATTTGAAGAAGATTTATTTTTTACAAAATTAATATCTCTATCTAAGGAGTTTGAATCAAGCATTGAGGCACATATTTATTGAAAAGCAAAGAAAAAGGACAGAGAAACAGATCTAAATAACAAAGAACAAATCAAAACAAAAAAAGAAATCTTTATGCATAGAGATCTTCCTGTGGCTTGTGATTGAAGGAGGGAGGAGAGCAGAAGAAAAATGCTTATCGGAGAGAAGGTTTGTCGCAAAGGAGAGCAGGAAGATTTGTTCGACCCCTGCCGAGAAGAAGCGCAGAAGAATAAAAAAGTGCTTACCGTAGAGAAGTTTTGTCGCGTGAGGGACTTCTGCCGAATGGGGGAGTCCGACGAAGGCTTCCAGGTTGGGCCGATGAAGGAGGGAGGAGCCCGAGAGGTAAATCGAGGGCGCGAAAGTAATAACCGTGCAAACGAACGCGGGCCGCGGGGATCATCTTCTGAACGCATTTTTAACTAAAATCAAATTTTGTTTTGGGATAAGTAGGTCAAATATGATAAACAAACGTCATGGCGGCGTTTTCAAAACACCGCCCACACTTATAAACTGCCCCAAACGGGCCCTTATTGCTAACTATCAACCAGCTAAACCTCCACCAACTACCGCTCTCATTACATCCAACTCAATCGCTCCAGATTGGTATCTAGACACTGACGCAACAAGCCACTTGACGACATCTCTCGATCAATTTCAAACAGCCAAACCCTACCATGTTCAAGATCAAATTCATGTGGGCAACAGAGAATTGCTTCCCATGCAGTATCTAGGACATGGTCTCATACGAAAATCGTCTCGTAAGCTTTCCCCTTAAACTGTTTCATTCACCTCAACTCTCTTGCAATCTAATTTATATCTTCCAACTTGTTGTTGATAACAATTATTTTATAATCTTTGACGCTGTCGGTTATCAAATTAAGGACTGAATCTCGCAGCCAACACTTCTCTAAGGCCCAGGCCCCTACCGCAATGGGTTGCATTTAATTACTACAACTCAACATGCTCTTGTTTGTACCACGACCCGTAAATACTCTTGGCATCATTTGGGACATGCTAGTCACCAAACTCTTGCAACCACAACAAATCAACAACCCCGTCTCTCAATTTCTAGCACTTCTCTTTTTTGTAAGTCATGTACCACTATTAAATGTCATCATTTACCTTTTCCTTCTGTTAGTTATACTCAATGTAATCCTATAGAGCTCATGCATTTCGATGTTTGGGGACCATCCCTAACATCATCTATTCAAGGATTTAAATACTACATTCGATTTGTTGATATTTCGACTCACTTTTCATGGCTTTGCCCAATGCATCACAAATCTGAAGTTCTTTCTAACTTCATCAAATTTAAACAGCTAGTAAAACTCCAATTCGATTAGAAAGTTAAAATTCTAAGAACCGATGGAGGTTGAGATTATGAAATTTGCAATTCAGCGGTTTCCTCCTTAATAACGACAAACAACCTGTCCATATACTCCAGAACAGAGTGGGATTGTCGTACACAAACACTACCACATACTTGAGACAACTTGAGCTCTTCTAGTCGACTCCAACCTTCCACCCTCATTATGGCTTAAAACAGTGGTCACCACTATTCACTTCATCAAACGGTTGTCTTCACCTACTCCATCCAAGTTATCACCATATCAACTACTTCAGAGACCACCACCCGATGACAACCACCTAAAAATATTGGCTATGGGTGCTTTTCTTGGCTGCACCCCTCTCAATGAAACAAGCTTCTACAAAGGTCGGTTTCCTGTGTTTTCTTGGGATATCTTGAACACATCAAGGGCAATAAGTGTTTTAATCATACCACAGGTAAAATAACAATCTCTCGACATGTTATATTCAATGAACAATTCTTCATACATTCAATCTGTCATTACACCGCAACCACCTAAACTCCCAGACTTACCTCCATTTACTCTACTACCTACCTCCAGTTCCTTTACATCACCTCAGCTGACCAATATACCCTTACCTCCACCATCTAAAATCACAAGACCTCCATCATCCAGCCACCTCCTCCTTAGCAAATACCACCTAAACCTCTCACACCAATCCCCACACAGCATGCCATGTTAACCTATTCCAAAACAGGTTCCCTGCCAGCTAAACGAACCTTTGACCTCATGCATGCTACCACACAAGCTACTGAACCATCCGCCTATAAGCAGGCCGCTTGTTCTCCTTAATGGAAGCAAGCTATTGATGAAGAAATATCAGCACTTCGTTCTCAACAAACCTGAAAATTAGTCCCCCCTTCTATTGACCAACTAATTCCTGGCAGCAAATGGACATTTCGCTTCAAAAGGAAAGCTGATGGCACCGTGGCACTGTCAATATTTTGAGCAAATAGGCTGAATGTCTTTTTTTCTTTGATTTCATTCCAATAAATATTAGTCTGTACAATTTAATTTAGATACATAATAAAGTGTACAATCTATTTTAGGTAGCTTAATAATACATATTCGTAATCTAAATATTCAGCTAAAAGGAAAGAATCTATGCAATTGAAATAAAGAGTTTAATGCAGCAATTCAAAACATAAAATTATTAATTCTGTCTGATTTTATTTATTCTTGTTTTGATATCCCCCTCAAATTGATGCTGGCTAATCAAGAAGCATCAATTTATTAACAAGGAACTGATGACGCTGCCGAGAGAGAGCCTTAGTAAATATATTGGCTGTTTGAAGATCAAATGAGATATGAGAAAGAGAAATAACATCATTATCATAGGCTTCTCGAATAGAATGACAGTCCACTTCAATGTGTTTCGTGCGCTTATGAAAGACATGATTAGCAATAATCTGGATAACAGTATTATTATCTGCATAAAGTGAAGTAGACTCAATTTGAGGAAAATCATGCTCAGCCAACAAACCTCGAAGCCACATGATCTCAGAACAAGCTGAGGACACAATGCAATATTCATACTTAATAGATGACTTAGACACTCAATTTTATTTCTTACTCTTCCAAGAAATTAAAGAGTTGCCGAGAAGCATACATCAACCAGTAATAGATCGACGTGTATCAGAAGAACCAATCCAATCAACATCACTATAGGCTTTTAAGCGAATATGAGACTCCGTAGAAAAGAACAAGCCACAATGAGAAGTACATTTCAAAAACCTAAAAATACGACGTACTGCAGCTAAATGAAGATGTATAAGTGCCTACATAAATTGACTAACTTGTTGCACAACAAATGAAATATCAGGATGTGTGATGGTTAGATAATTGAGACTCCCAACAAGTTGTCGATACAAAGATGGATCAAATAGAAAGTCGCTTTCATTATGTTGATATTTGACATTCACTTCCAAAGGAGTATCAACAGGACATCCCATCTTGAAACCCAACCAAAGCAATGAGTTTCTTAATTTAATTATGTTAGTGAAAAATAATGTCAGAAGGAGAAGAGTGAACGTCAAGGCCCAAAAAATAAGTTAAAGATCCCAAATTTTTCATGTGAAAAGAACCCTAAAGATGCTTCTGTAACTGAGGCACAATTAAGTATCAGATTCCGTGATGACAATATCATCAACATAGACTAATAAGAATACAATTCTCTTGCAGTCTTGCAAAAAAATAATGAAGAATCATACTGACTTTGAATAAAAGAGAAGCTAAGAAGAATATTACGAAACTTTTCAAACCATATTTGTGGAGCCTGTTTCAAACCGTATAGAGATCGTTTGAGCTTACAAACATCATGTGAGGGTGTAGAAAATAAGCCTGGAGGAGGAGTCATATAGATGTCTTTTTAGAGGTCTCCATGCAAAAATGCATTATTGGCATCCTTCTATTGTAAGGATCAGCTTTTAGATACAGCAATAGATTGGCAAGCCAGACAGTGGTCATCTCAGCCACAGGTGCAAAGGACAAGCCAGACAGTGATCATTTCAGACAGCGGTCATCTACAGTAATATTACAAAACTTTTCAAATCAATCTCATTCTCATGTCGATTGCCAAGAGCTATCAATCGTGCCTTATATCTATCAAGGGAGCCATCATATCAGAACTTAAGGGAATAAACCCATTTACAGCCAATGAGTTTAACGCCGGCAAGACATGAAACAATATCCTAAGTGCGATTCTCTTGAAGTTTCTGAAGCTCCTCTTGCATGGCTTTGATCCAACAAGTCTATTTAGCAGCTTAAGAATAAGATGTAGTTAGTGTAGTATTAGTTAAAATTGCATAATAGTCATATCTATTAGGAGGACGAATGTGTGGAGTTGATCTTCGAAGAATCATCAGAGCATTTTCAGGGGGCAGGGTCGGGAAAGATTGGAGATGAAGGGTTCAAGCGTCGTGTGTTGACAAGGTTGGGCTTGAATCATTTATCAAAAGAAGAATCATCAAAGTGAGGAAGTATAACTGTTTCAATTGTCGAAAGATGATGCTGAAAATAGTATTCTTGTTCAAAGAAAATCACATCTCGAGAGTTATGTCATCGATTATTAATCGAGTCATAACACATAAAACCTTTATGATTAGGACTGTGACCCCATAAAAACACATCAAACAGACTAAGGTGTCAACTTATGACGTTCATGAGCAAATAAATGAACAAAGCAAATACATCCAAAAATATGTAACATATGATAATTAAAATGTTTATAAAAAATTTGATCGTAGGGAGATCAAACTTCAATTGTTGGGATGGTAAACAATTAATCAGATAAACTGCAGTGGATAAAGCTTTTGTCCAAAACTTAGTTGGACAAAAGATTCCAGCAACAATGTGCGCACCATATCCAACAGATTGCAATTTTTTCGTTCGACAACTCCATTTTGCTGAGGCGTATACGGACATGTATGTTGTGAGATAATACCATTTTCATGAAGAAATGCTTGAAACTCATGAAACATGTATTCACCACCATTGTCAGGTCGTAAGTTTTTTAATACAAGTGGAGAACTGCGTTTCAATATATGTTATAAAAGTTTGAAACATGGTAAACACTTCTACTTTAGAATGCAAAAAATAGATCCATGTGAATTGACTGTAATTATCAATAAATGTCACAAAATATTTAAACCAAGTATGTGAAATAACATATGTAATTCCTCAAACATCACTATGAATAATATCAAAGCTTTTATTGGCACAACTGCCCAAAATAGTAAACGATAATGTCTTATTTTTGCCTAGTTTACAAGAAGAACAATTAACTAATAAACTTTTATCTGTATAACCAAGAACACCATTTTGCAACAAATGATTTCAAACAACATTATTTGGATGACCTAATCGTCTATGTCAGACGTTAGCCTTATTTTCAACTACTAAAGAAGCAAATTACAATGTTCGAGGAATGATAAATTGTAATGGAAACAACCTGCCCATTTTAGGCCGTTTCGGTATCACCTTCCCCGACACCCGATCCTGCACAGCTCAACCATCACAAGAAAAATGTACATCACAATTATTATTCATTATTTGACCAACAAAAAGTAAGTTAGTAAATAATTTAGGAGAAACCGAGACATGTCGGAAGAAAGTGTTAATATCACAAACTTTTGTAATTGAAATATTATTTCCATCAGCATCCTGAATATGTTGAGTACCAGTATAGGGGTGTTGATTATGCAATAAATCAGATGTGTCAGTTATATGTTTCGTCTCGTCAAAATCAATAAAGCAAGGAGAAGGAACATAAGTAATAGTCTTACATTTCCCTTGAAGATCAAAAGCAGAAAAAACAAAAAGAATCATCTGTTAAACCATATCTGCTGTGAGAACAAATTGATTATTGTCGGCAATTGTTGATGTCGAATCAGGATTGTGAAAGTCGGATACCGTAGCATGAAGTGCTTGTGATTTGCGATTTTGAGGTTCTGTAGGACATTTCTTAATAATATGTTCATTTTTCTTACAATAATTGCAGAACTTCTTTCTGCATTTGCGAGCTATATGGTCAAATTCTTTGCAGTTCCTTGGGTCTGGGTAGCATATGCAACATTAACTATTTCTGATGATCCACCGACTGTACCAATAGCGGCTTGTGTCGTCATTCTTTGTTATTCGCGTAGTAATTCACCAAAACAAACATGTAAACAAGGAACCGGATCTCTGTTCAGCAATTCAGCCCGAACAGGTTCAAATTTAGGTCTGAGCTTCATAAAAAATTGATTGCGGTGACTCACTTCATGAATGGCCAGAAGACTAGCTAAATTTTTCTTCGAAACTTTAGCATAAATAATGTCAGAATATTCGCTCCATAAATTTTAAAAATCAGAATAATATTGCTTAATTGAGAGATTGCCTTGACTATAATTACTCATATCAAGTTTTAATTGAAAGCGGCTTACAGTGTTATTTTGATTGTAGACGCGCTTCAAGTATTCTCATATTTCATTAGTCGCCCCAAAGGATCGCAAATTGCTCACCATATGAGCTCAACAGATCTCAAAATCTAAGAAACAATTCGAGCATCCTTTGTCTCTCATTGACCAAGATTTTTCGGCTTCTTCGTTGCACTCAAGGATCGAAGGTTTCGTCTGCTTCATTCGCTCGCTTCGGAACTTCCTCGCTTGCCTGCGCTGCTTCTGCGGCATCTACGACTGCTTCTTTCGCTTTGGCTTCGTTCGCTTCGACTTCGGCTTCTTCGTCACTCCCAAAAATCGAAGGCTTCGGCTTTGGCACTGCTTCCTACATCGACGACTTCGGCTTCGACAAATCGTAGACAATACAAGGCATGACTTGTTGCTAAGGCTTCGAACAAGAATATGAATTAAAACACACCAAACATTTAGTCTCGTTGCGAAGTCTCCCACCATTCTCACCCTCTTAATAATAGCTCTTCATCATAAATGACATACTTCAAATGTACATCTCCAATGCTTTTCATCATGACAAGCTCAATGACACTATTTTCATGCGTCAACCTCTAGGATATATCGATCCAGGCTATCCAAATCATGGGTGCCTCAAATCTTGATACGGCCTCAAACAAGCATCGCGCCAATGGTTTGAAATATTCTCCAAGCATCTCACGAACTTTGTGTTCAAGCCATGTCATGCTGATTTATCTCTACTAACCTACAATTACAGCTCCACTCAAATTTATCTTCTCCTCTACATAGATGATATTCTCTTAACAAAGAGTAATTCAAGTGTCATCCAACACTAATCCAAGAACTTCAACGCACCTTCTTGATGAAGATGCTAAGACCGGTGTCCACATTCATCTATCTCAAATCAACTATGCCAAGGATGCCTTGAACTGGGCAGACATGCTTGACTGTAAACCACACCCAAATCCTTTCTTTGCCTCCTCCAAGCCGAGCAGCGAACTCCAACCCTTTCTGCATCCCACTCAATTCAATCACTTGGTGGGGTCGCTCCAGTATCTCACTTCACAAGGTCAGACCGCTCTTATCTCAGCATCTCCATAATCCACTCTCGCTACACTATCAACAACTAAAACAACTACTGTGGTATATCAAAGGAACGTCAACTCTCGGTCTTCCTCGCAAAGCTGGACCTCTTATCTTGCATATCTACTCCGATTCAAGTTGGACTAGTGACTCCCTCGACCGTCGATCAATTTCTGGATACTCTCTTTCTTGTGCCCCAATCTAATCTCCTGGTATGTCAAGAAACAGCCAATGGTGGCTCATTCTTCTACTGAAGCCGAGTATCGAGCTCTATCCACGAACGTCATTGGGTCACGAAGGCTTTTACAAGACTTTAACATATCTGCATCTCATCCAACCACTATCTATTGTGGCAACACCTCGGCAATGGCTATCACCCATAATCCGTTCTTTCACGATCGAACGAAGCAAATTGAGATTGGCTATCATTTCATTAGAGAACACATCATCTCCGAGGGGCTCTCTCTCGAATAAATTTCAACCGAAGAACAATTAACTGATATCTTTAACAAGGCACTTCCTACGCCTCGCTTTCATAAACTCAGAGCCAAGTTAAACATCTGCAATCCAGCCATTAGCTTGAGGGGTGATGATAATAATACACCTGTAGTACAACATACCCATCTACTTTATCATTTAATATCCTCACCGTAGAATTTTAGCCAACTAATCTCATCTCGGCCGCATATATGGATTCCAGATATTTTTCTGTTTTTTATATATACATTTATTGTTCCTGTAAAGGTGTGCTTATGTAAGCATCAGAATCACTCGTAATGGATTGAGGGTTCTGCTTTACCTTTCTTCTTCCTGTTTCACATTCTTCCTTCTCTTTCGCGTCTGCTTTCATTTCAGTTTGGGTGGACTATATTTTAATACATTTGGTGTGACAAATGATGGAAGGTGATATCTCTTCTTCTAAATCTTTGCCAAACGGAAGTATCACTTTGTGAGCTATTTTGCTCCTTTGGCCGAACTCAGGGTTTAAAATCAAGACATTTTATATTTAAAATTGAAGCTAAATTTGAATTTCATTGGGGTAATTGATAGCTTGATGAAAGGTTTTAGCTTTGACAATAGTATTGCTAGATGTTTGAATATTTTTAAGATTGATGTTGGAGGAGGTCTAAGTTGAGCCTCATTGTAATCGAGGTTTCAAGAGTAATGTTGGTTTTTTAAGGCTTGTTTGATGGGTTGTGATATTGATCTTATGGTGAGTTGATGGTGGTCACTCACAAGAACCATTGTTTTATTTTGCTGCTGTTATGGAGAGATTATAGAAACATAAATCATGGTTCTCTTAATATTATTATTAGGATTAATCCGCTAACAAACCTTTCAGAGACATGATTATCATTAACTAAAAATAAATGATAGTGAAAATAATAATAGTAGAAGTTATTGAGTTTTTCTTTCTTTATTTTCTTAAGCTATTAATCTTTTTTTATGAGAATGTACAAATATATATTTTTTTAATTTTCTTAGGTTACATGAATAAGTGCAATATCTACTCGTTATATGTTGCCATGAGATCCCTCGTCCTTCAGAAAGTGGTTTTCTTTTGGACTTGCCATTAATCGGGTGGTCAATTTAATTATATATTTTTAGAAGGGGAGTTTTGAGGAAATTTCAAATGAGAAAGAGCAGCCATACATAGCTTTGTTTATATATGCAATTATGAGTACTTCTAACACCATGCATTATTATCTCTGACCAGACAAATATTTAAGGGTAATTAAAAAATATTAGTCTTATTTTGAGACACCAAGATTGGCTACTTAATTTTACTTACTGTTTGCAGTTATCCACCAACTTTACATTGGCTGAAGTATTCAAAGAAATGCATTTTTCATCTAATTTGGCATTAACATTATTATAAGCTATGAAGCACGGACACTTTAAAAGGCCTTTTGCATCCATGCTGAACATGAACACATCCATCACACCCCAACTTGTGCCTGAAATGCTAAAAATTATTTACTATCTTTTTCTTTTTTAAAATTAAACTAAAGATTGATCAATAATCAACTTAAATTGGACATGCACAAACTATTATTAGTTAAGTTTTTAGTTTAGGTTCGATGGTTGATGGTTATCCTGTTTTACAGTCATGGAGACAATAAGTGTTGCAACAAAAGTGTTCAATTACACTGTTGAGTGCAACAATGAGAGCAATTGAATTAATCATGGCGAAATAAAACTAGAATTATACATGCAAATATGTTATAAAAATATTAAAATGAATACATATAGAATAATATTAGGATTTACATGATTTAGTCAAGATTGACTTACATTGACTGGGTATGAAGATACTGTTAACTTCACCATTAAGGGTCCGTTTGAGGCAGCTTGTGCGTTTCAGGATAAGCTGCTTATCCTGAAACGCGGCCCG
>JXCR01109083.1:0-10571 GCA_002079205.1 Phalaenopsis hybrid cultivar
GATAAATCAAGCTCACTGGGAGGATGATCCGCTAACGAAGATAATACTGGTGTCAGACTAGAATCAGGGGAACGAGATATTCTAGAGTAAACATTAGTGATAGGTGGTCTAGACTGAGGCAATGGTGGTGGAGGTGGAGGTGGAGGTGGAGGTGGAGTTGAAGCAAGATCTGAACTAATGATGTGATACATTAACAACTCATCAGAATCTTGTGAGGATATAGGGAATGCTGAGTTACCAAAGAATATGGTTTGTTCATGAAATATGACATCAACAAAAATCATCTATCTATTTAAGAGGAGAAAAATATTGATATCATTATTTGCAAATGTGAGTATCATAGAAAAGACACACCTTAATGACTTAAGATTCAGTTTAGAAACCTGTGGACGAGTATCACGAACAAAATAAACACACCCAAATATACGTGGTTCAATGGAAACTAAAGTGTTAGTTGGAAATAAAACTTGGTAGGGTGTCTCGTTTTGTAAAACGGTAGAAGGAATTCTATTAATAAAAAACATGCAATAGAGTCTACATCAACCCAGAATTGTTTGATACATTAGCTTAGAATAAAAGAGCTTTAGTGGTCTAAAAAAGATGTCTAATTTTTCTTTCAACTACTCGATTTTAGGATGGAGTATCGGCACAGAATGAGTGATGACACATCTTATTTTGTGTCATATAAGTCTGAAAAGGTGCAGAGAAATATTTTTTGGCATTATCGCTTCTCAGAATCTTAATACAAACACTGACTTAAGTTTTGATTGCAACACAAATAGATTAATAATGTGACAGTAATTTAATACAAGATTTCATAAAGCAAAGTCAAATGTGACAAAAATGTTTGAGTACATTAGTTAGAATAAAAGAGCTATAGCTGTCTAAAGAAGATGTCTATTTTTTCTTTCAATTACTCCATTTGGGGATGGAGTATCGGCACAGAATGAGCGGTCCAACATCTTATTTTGTGTCATATAGGTTTGAAAAGGTGCAGAGAAATATTCTTTGGTATTATCGTTTCTCAGAATCTTAACATAAACATTGAATTGAGTTTTAATTGCAACACAAATAGATTAAAAATGCGACAATAATTAAAAATGAGATTTCATAAAGTAAAGCCAAATCATACGATGAAAATTATCCACAAAAGTAACAAAATATCTAAATTCATTAGATAAAACAAGACAAGATCCTCATACATCAGAATGAACCAACTTAAAATGATGACTAAATCTTTCATTATTTATGAGAATAAAAGACAAACGATGATGTTTAACAAATTGGCACGAATCACAATCTAAAGTTGATAATTGCTGACACCGTGAGTATACTTATTTTAACATGAGTAGTGATAGATGCCTTAATAAACAATTGACCTCAAACGGAGATTAGGTGTTGTAACAGGTTATGGGTCAAGGTAGTTTGTTATCTAAAATACCCCCCTCCCTCGTGCGTGCGATTCATGTTTTTTTACCAATAAACTTTTTCTCCATAAAATCCTGGAAAAGACAATGGTATATAAAGAAAAAGATGCAACAGTGAACAACACATTTAATCTTGTAATTGGGTTAAGTTTAAAAGATATTTGAGGTAAACTTAGAACAAATGTTTACGGTAGTGTAGATGTAACATTAATGATGCTAGAACCGAGAAAATTATAAATAGATCCATTTCCTTATGTGTCGGAAGGAAGATTTTTATGAAAGGTGGAAAAGAATTTTGGATTGCCTTGTCATGGGATCTGTGACACCAGAATCATCATCTCGTTGTGTGGAAGAGGAAAGAAGACGAGCATCATTGTTTCCTGACTCAATAAGGGCAGTGATAGAGGGGATTTCTTCGATGCTTCCTGAAATTGGATGAACTTGACATATTCATTTGCAAAGATTAAGAAAGTCCGACTCTGAGAGGCCTCATTAGTATTGATCATGTGAGCTGACTGTGATCTAAAATCCTTCTTGTTCTATTTGAGCAATTTATGACGCGTCATTTTCGAATGACCAATCTTATGACAATAGTAGCAAACCATGCTCGACCCTTGATTTTCAGAATTCGAAGTTCCACTTTTATAATTGTTTTGAGACTAAGGTTTACTAATGTCTGTTTTTCTGATTGGCGAAATCACTAAGTTGCAGCACAGATGAGGCATGAGAACTTACGTGTTTAATTCTTTATTCACTCGTTTAAAGTGCATGTGATACATGTTAAGTGACTGATTTTGTTGTTTAGCTCGATATAACTTTTGACATATATCAAAGATTCAAGAAAAAATTTCTTTCCTAGAAAATGTAAACGCCAAATTCTCCATCGCCTCTTTAACACAACTATAATGAGTAATATGACCAGGTTGACCAGGTTCAATAGAGTTCTGTATTTGTATCAAAAGCTGGGCATCCACTCTTATCTACTCAAAGTAATTCGATTCAGTCTCAGCTGAGTGATTATCAATAAGGTGACTCTCTTGAGAAATACTTGTTAAATAGATTCTCATAGTTTTATTCCAATAAAAATAATTGATGTCATTTAACTTTTCATCCGTACTTTTAGCCGCTGATGAAACCGAACCTGTCACGAGATGTTATTGTTCACCAACCATAAACAATGACATTTAGTGTTGAAGTACGAATCGAAGGAGCGACCAAAGCATAGGAGACAAATAACTCAATGACTAACATTTCAACGATCGTTGAATAAAGAAAATGATTCGTCAAAGTTAAAAGAAGCCGAACTAAGCAGCCAAACGCAACTACGAGGAGTTTGATCTAAGAAGACGAAGCAGACAGAGAGGCCAAAGCAGACGTCGGCTTCATCGATGCCTTAATCTCGTCGACATAGATAGGGCAGACAAATCAGGTGTAGACGACGCTGAATATGCCGTCTACACTTTGCGATGCAGATGATGTTGGATGGAGACGAGGCACTGTCAATGTCGGATGGAGTCGAAGCAGCTGCAGGCGACACCAAATGATGCATATGAAGCCGAATACACCATCAACGCTTAGCGATGTTGACGACGTCAAAGTCTAGTGATCCATACGACTCAAATGAAACCGAAGTTGAACGATTCACATAGGCTAATGTCAATGATGAACGATGAGGACAAGAACGATTCGATGAGTTTCTGATACAGGTGAAGGAAAATAATGCTCTTTCTATGCTTTCTTAAATAAAAAAAACCTATGTTGCATATTTATATACACTCCAACGTTTATAAATTAGGAATATGTCTAGTATAGAAAAGATCTTGTAATTAAGTTGCTTAATATCAAGCTCTTAATATTTACGCTTTTTAATATACAAACTTTGGCTATATTTCGTTCTGCAACAAAAATAAATTCCATGCAACATGATAGTAGAAATGATATTGAAGTTGATATACACCTTATAAAGAATAAGCTTGACAGTTATCTAATCCGTACTTTATAAGTAAACACAGATGCACAACTCATTGACATTCTCACCAATGGATTATCTAGGGTATTCTTTCAGTAAATATGAGGCAAGCTCGGAATGAATTTCGTTTGCTTGAGGGGAGTGTGAAGTTGCTGCATAATTTTGGCCGATTGGGCTATATTCACCAAGAATTTCGCACTATTTTCTTTCTCTTCTAAGATCATCTCATCGATTCATGGGATCTTATATATTTTCTATTAGAAGCTCTCGTAAGATTGTGCAAATACTATAATGTTAGCATGGAATACTCAACTAATTCCCCAAATTATTATCTTTTCCTGTCACTGGTTAAACGTAACAATCCAAATGTTATAAGGTTATTCTTTGGAGTTGCTTCATCAAAGTAAGCTCGTATGACCCTCTCAAAAACTTTTATATTCTCATTTTGTTGAACACACATTTATTTATCTATTAGACATTTTAAATGCAATAAATTTTACTTCTTGTTTCTTAATGGGTTTGGAATCAGTTCCATCTATTCCCTGTAAGTCGATCATCCAGTCAACAGATTGCTGTAAGAAATGTTGTAGAAATAAATGATCAGATTATCTTATTTTTTGGAGCCAGATTTCAAATACTTCGAGAACTTCTGCCGAATAGTGATCAGAAAAGAGATAAAGCATCGTTTCTTCTTGAGGTAATTTTCTTCATCTAGGATATTTAGAGCTGGTGGAGTTTCCTTTAACATTATTATTTTTACCAGTATATTGCTTTTGTTTTTACAGTTAACATGATTTTACAGGTCATTGAATATATCCGTTTCTTGCATGAGAAGGTACAGAAGTTCCAGTCATTGTACCCTGGATGGAGTGATGAAAATACCAAATTTATGACCTGGGTAATTTTTGAACCAAACATTGCCCCCCCTAACTCCCCCAGCTCGCTCTTCCCTTCTTCTTTTCTGACTTCTCCCTGAAGACTGGTATATTGCTCAGATTGTGTGATCTTTAACATATTTTGCTGAAGGAAAAAAAAAAACAAAAAACAAAAGAGCATTTACATACGTACCAACTAATTCCGATTTATTTACATAGTTTACTTTTTATATTTATACCACCCAAATCTTTCATATCACATAAATATTTTAATTTTTAAATAGTGAAATACATCATTACATGCACGGGTAAAGTGACATAAATGTAAAAATTTAAGTTTAGTGTTAGATATGTAAATCCATGGAAATAGAGTGGTATGTTCTTAAGGGCCCGTTTGGGGCAGCTTATTTAGGTGCGGCGGCGTTTTGAAAACGCCACCACTGTGTTTGGATCGGAAACGCCGCCGCTGTGTTTGGATCGGCATTTGGGCGACTTAATTATACCACACTGCGTCCCGCTTCGAGTAATTCCTTTAGGTCTTCGATGCGGCTCTCGACCCGCGTCCCAACGTTCGGCCGCAAGATTTGCCCTAAATACCCCTGAGCTCCCTCGGGCTCTCCCTCCCTGGTCGGNGCCACTGTGTTTGGATCGGCATTTGGGCGACTTAACTATACCACACTGCGTCCCGCTTCGAGTAATTCCTTTAGGTCTTCGATGCGGCTCTCGACCCTCGTCCCAACGTTCGGCCGCAAGATTTGCCCTAAATACCCCTGAGCTCCCTCGGGCTCTCCCTCCCTGGTCGGTGCCTGCAATCGAATTTCTTCTTACCCTAGAGGAGATCGGCCCAAATTCCTTTTAATTTTTCTGTTTGATCGTAAGGTATGCTTTATCTTATTGTCATTCGTAGAGGGGTCGATAGTCGTTGGTCGTGAACGGTCGAACATCGCTGTACTTTATTTTTTTTTTCTTCCTTCACGGAAGAGCAAGGGATTTGTTACAGAAATTTGGTTTCGATTTTTTCTGTTTTCTTAAGCTAACTCCCGAATATTGGTTTCAATTTCTTCGTTCCAAAAATTTTAGTTTCGATTTTTTCTGGGCTTTAGAACTTTCAATGAGAGGAATCCATGCTAGCTAAGCTTGAAGAAAAGCGTGGAGAATGCAAATACGAATTTTAGTTTTCATTNAAAAAATTTTGGTTTCGATTTTTTCTGGGCTTTAGAACTTTCTATGAGAGGAATCCATGCTAGCTAAGCTTGAAGAAAAGCGTGGAGAATGCAAATACGAATTTTAGTTTTCATTTCTTCGTTCCAGAAAGGTTTCAGTTTCTCTGTTTCAGTTTTTTCTGGGCTCTAGATCTTTCTATTAGATGAATCCATACTCTTATCTATAGTTTTATGTTAAGAATGACAATGGTTATAGCATTGGGCAATATTATAGCATTAGAGCAATGTTAAGAATCACAATGTTTATGGCCTGCGATTATTTCCTTTTTATAGTAAACATGAGTATGAGATTGATTCATTAGAAATTCGGGAGTTTTTTCAGGTTGACAGTGCAGATGAGGACAAACATAGCCAGAGTCTGAAATTAAATATTTTAATATTTCTCATTGTTGTTGTACTTGTATTTGTACTTTTTTTTAGTTCTCTTGGTACTCATGAGGGTGTGAGAACTATATGTCATCTTTTAGAACTGATCTGTAATGATCGTATGCTTCTGCACTATATGCTTCTGTTCTGCCAATAAGCTATTCTGATTAAGCTGCCCCAAACAGTTTTATTAGACAAGGGCATGAATGTCATTTAACCACCAATAAACTATTCTGAATAAGCTGCCCCAAACAGCAAGACAGATTATTCTGATAATCTGCAGATTATCAGATTATCAGAATAATCTGCTTATCAGCAGATTATAAATAATCAACAACAGCGCCAAACATACCCTAAATCTTCCAAAAAATAAGAGCATATTTTATGCTGGTATCTGCGTGTACCATAATCTTCTTTCTATTTGAGGGAAGCTGTTCTTGACTGAACCAACATGCAGCCATCTCAAGCATACGTAATTAACTAATGATGCATCGCTGTATGGATGCCATGATCATTTTGTAAATATGTTGCTCAAGGGCATGAAGGCAGTTTATTCTTTTACCCGCAATTTTTTAAAAATATTCAAATTCAGGAGTTTTCCGAAGTACAGCCTACTTATGTATGCCAACCTGAACCTAAAGCAAACATGAAGTATTTTCTGCATTCCATCTTAAATGCTCATTCCTTGTTGGCCAGCTCTTCAAACTATGGAGTTGGATATATGCATAGTTTAAAAAAACGAACTGTTACATTTCTTCTCATGATTCTATCATGGAGATCTTGTGTTTTTCTGTTGGTGGCGTATATTTTTGAGAATATCCAATTACCATATCAGCAGCAGCAGCAACCGCCTTATCCCATAATATGGGATTTGCTTTATAAATCTTTGCTCTCCATATATCAGCTTTATCATGCATCTCCCTTATGTTTCTCTACTGATATATGATTTTGATGAGCAAGATAATTGCCTTGTTCGTGAGCATGCGGTTCTTCCTTATTTTCTTTACTTTCATTTCCTATGTTTCTCTGTGTAGCAAGCAGTCAGGAATCATGTTGCTGTCAAATTTGCATAGATCTAGGATGATATAGGTGTACAAACATTGTGCAATTCTTTAATGCTTATATAATTGATGGAATTATGCGCATAATGACTTGGAATGCAAATTCTAATGTTTTTTATGGTACCCCACACATAATAGATCAATTTCACCTTTTAAATGCTATTTTTTTTAAATTTAAATTAAAAAAATTACCCTGTACGTAAAAAAAATTCTTATGATAGAAAATGCAAGGGGAGTCTAAAAATAACCTATATTTGGTTTGTGATTGTTCATGTAATATCCATCAGAACAAACCATAAAAAATTAGGACAAAAATCATGAAGATGGTAAGGGAATTTTCTACAGGTAAAAGAAGATTGGTAATGGTAACTTAAACCCTGTCATGTCGAAAGTCGCAAGAGATGTTTGTCTAATCCCTTATGTTCTCTTTAGCACACATTCATGAATATATCCTGCTAGTTGTATACTTTAACAATCACTGCTTTACGTCACTGAAGTCAAATTTGACAAAGTTCAAAAGGAGTGGTGATACTGGGGTTAACCAACAAAAACGAGAAAAATAAATAATATTGCTGAATGCAAGTAGAAAATTGCAGTCAAATGCATCAAAATGCAAAATAACAACAAACATGACACACAAACTAGGGTGGATCTCGAGGTGGTGGTGATGGTGATCGGCGGGGGTTTGGAATGTGGTAGGATGATGGACGGGGTGTTAGGCACACAGAAAGTAGGAAGACATCGGTTTCCCGCAGGCACACAACAAATATTGACATGGAACGACTGTCTGGGATGATGGTAACAAAGGGGGAAGGCTGGAAAGCAGCGACAATGAAGATGGAGGACTGGAACATCTAAGACAACAAGCAAGGATGGAGGGCTGTTTAGGGGTGCTAGCAGTAAGGAGCAGGGAGTGGGGCTTCCTGGCAGGTGACAAGAAGTTGAGATGGGTGAAGGGGTGGCTGGGAAGGCTGGGAAGGCTGGGAAAGGCAGGGACAGCAAGAGGCAAGTGGGAGTACGTAAGGGAAGGTTGGAAGAGCATGAAACTGTAGAAAGGGCAGCAAAATAGCTATTCTGGTTGGCTGCAACAATGAAAGGTGGCGGGGAACGGTTTGGAGCGATGGTGGAAGGATAATCACCACGAGAACGAGATACAACCGAAGAACCACTCGAACCTTGGATAATACTCTTATATTAGTTTTAAACATTTGACTTTCCCCATTTGCCTCTCAACTCTTTTTGATAATCATTCTATCCATCTACCTTAGGATGCGCCTTTATTCCCTATTGTATGTGAATAAACCATCTAATACTAATTAACAATCTCATCTATAATATGTTGTTAACAAATTTTATTAATTAAATTTTCTGTATTTATCCTTCTTTTTTATTTCACACAAATTTGTTTGGAAATAACACAAAAAAAATTCAAATTTAAATTGTTCTTAGTGCTCCATTTAACTTAAGAACCCTTGTATGTTGTAAAAATACTACATCACATCTTTTTAAATGAAAGAAGAGCTTCTTTTAAGATAAAAGAGTGTCTATCCTAGTTTAAAGATCCCATGCGGAATAGCTAAAAATTCCATCTCAAAGATACTCTTGCTGAGAGCATGAAATTGCAATTTTTAAGGATGACATAACTTAAATTCTTATAAAAGGTCTCGCACCAAGCATCTCCCATCAGGAAAGTTTCACTTTATTATTTAGAAACAATTTTCTTAACAAATAGGCAGAGTATAACATGGTTCTAATGAATCCTTGATATACCTAAAAACATAAAAAATATACGAGAGGTTATTTAACTCAAAAAGGCTTGGGTGCTCTAAGTACTACTATTTTCTAAATAAAATCCCTTAAAAATAATATATGTCGATAGGAAAATAAAATAAAGTACGACCTCAAATTCTTGGTTTGCAAATCATGAATAATGACAATCAAATACCTTTTACCAACATAGAATTATTATTTAACGTTAATCACTCTGAAAAAGTAACTGCAGCTAAAATCTAAGAAATAATATCTCTTAAAATGGTAAAAGAGTAACAAACATTCATCAAAAGCTATTTAGAGATAACAATCTTCACAAAATTAATATATGTTTCTACTGGAAACAAGTAAACTTGGGTTTAAAAATTCAAAAATCCATCACATATATTCACCTGTATTCTCCAAACATCCTCTCCATGGGGCTGGTTATGTGCGCCATCCAAACTTGTCAATCCTTCAGCCATCATCCTTTCCATGTTCTGAGCCTGTCTCTCCACAACAACCATATACAAGCCTATGCTTCAAAATTCATAAGTTTAATATATTGCTAAAAAAAATCAAACACGAAGTGCATAACAAATGCTGAGAAAACCAGTTCACCTACTGCACTGCTAATTGCGCCAAGCCAGGGAATCCTCTGCGACCATTTTTCTCCCACAAGTCCTCTCATCCCCATTTTAATGACGCTCAAATAAAAACTTATCTTCTCAAATCTGAAAATCATGGAAAACGAATATAATCAAACCCTTGAATGCGAACGAAAACAGTAAAACAAAGTAATCAACCTAGCAAGAAATCCAATATTGCTAAAGTTTTGGCCTTTCACGAGCGTTTGCAAGCTTTCCCATCGTTGGCTTGGAGTAGAAATAGAGTTTCGCTAGCTGTGTAAGCTTCCTGTTCGAATGCAATGGGCCAGAGGCTACCCAAACCAAAATCCGGGACAAAGAAGTAGGGCGCGAACAGGCTTACCTTCTTCAATGGTTTCTAGTCGGAACGGTGCGGAAGGATGAGAAAGATAGGAGTTTTGGTGGTCTCTGGAAGCCGCGATCCCTTCGTTGCCTTCCCAGCTAGAAACGAGGGCATCGGGGTAAAAGGGTAGCTAATAAATGCGGGCCGTGGGTCCCGCGGCCGCGTTTATTAAAGAATCGATTACGCCGTTTTAAAAAATGCATTTATCAAAGGGGAAGACGACATTTTCAAACCCCCCCGCAGNAGGGTAAAAGGGAAGCTAATAAACGCGGGTCGCGGGTCCCGCGGCCGCGTTTATTGAAGAATCGATTACGCCGTTTTAAAAAATGCATTTATCAAAGGGGAAGACGACATTTTCAAACCCCCCCGCAGTTATAGCTGCTTCAAATGGGGCCTTACCATATTTCGATGGCCACATGGATTCAGACGAAATCATCGAGTGGCGTTGGACATTGGAATGTGTTTTTGAGTTCTAGGTCGACCCNCGCAGTTATAGCTGCTTCAAATGGGGCCTTACCATATTTCGATGTCCACATGGATTCAGACGAAATCATCGAGTGGCGTTGGACATTGGAATGTGTTTTTGAGTTCTAGGTCGACCCACTATACATAATGGTGAAACTAGCTTTCAGCAAGTTGAGAAAAAGTATGTTTCAGTGGTGGGTAAACTTGAAGATTCTTCTATAATTAAAAGAGGAGTAAAATTACTACTTGATCCAAGATGAGATGGGAGATGCAGTGTCAGCTCCTACCAACTCATGTAGACTGGATGTTCCGACCCCAGTTTCAAAAGTGGAGAGACCACATCATTCGCCGATCATCAAATCTTTCAGGCAGAGTTCAAACCCAGACTCTTACAACAAGTGTACACACAGGTGGACATCTATGTTGACCATGCTTGAGGAAAAACA
>JXCR01109106.1:3004-19843 GCA_002079205.1 Phalaenopsis hybrid cultivar
CATTTGCTTAGCGAGTCGAACACGAGCTGTTCACGAGCAAAGAGTCGTTTTGATAACTCTAGTCACGCGAGGGTTGGGGCATGATATAAATGGAATTATTTATATTAAAACATCATTTAAATATATTTTAACATATTTTCATTCAATTTTTTTAATTAATAATTTTAATTAATTTTAATTTTTTGTAGCCTTGTAGTTAATTAATTTTTTTTTAAAAAGTAATACTTATATATAATTATGTATAATTGATGAGTAGTATTTCGAGCCAAAATGAGCCGATTACGAACGAATAAATCTTTGTTCGTGTTCCGCTTGATTATATATTGAGCGCAAAAATAGTGTTGGTGTTCGGCTCGTTAACTCAGCGAATAAATTGAATTCAAGCTTCTTAACGAGCCGAGCATGAGCTGTTCGCAAACAAGGAGCTGTTTTGACAGCCCTAATTATGCTTGTTTTTTTTTTTTTAAAATTATTTTCTTAATTTCTGCTGGAATTTTTATTTGCAGCCTGTGCGAGACCACTTCAAGAACAACAAGGAAGCGAGAGAGCTACTCAAAACAATTAAGGTATTAGATTTTGTCCTTCGTTTTAAAAAATAAGTAATGTATTTACATATCTAACACTAAACTTTCATATTTACACACAGATATTACATCTAACTTTTTAAAAATTAAATATACATTTTCATATATATATTTACATAAGAATTGATTAAATTTATTTCGGAATAAGTTTGATACATCATATATGAATGGGTCATTCACATACATACCATGAACTTCTTATGTATTTACAAATCTGACACCGAAACCTTCATATTTCCATATTTAACCCTCAAATCTTTAGCATCATATAAAAACCTGTGTATTATTTCTTAAAGGTGATGCATCTTTTCATGCAGCGTTTTGGTGACGCTAAAGTGTTATAAATATAAATATAAAAGTTTAGATGAAATTTATCCTCAAGTAAATTTAAAGATATTGGAAAAAAAATTACGTACGCAGCGTTGCGTACGTTAGGGAGGTTATTCAGAGGGTATTGGGGGGGTTATATCCACGTTATACCCCCTTGTAACTTTCTTGTAGCCTACCTGTAACCTACAAATAAGTTTCGCGCTTCTGTTTTTATATATTTGTAGCTTACAGGTAGGTTACTGGAGATATAACGCGGATATAACCCTCCAATACCCTCTGTATAACATCTTGACGTACGCAGCGCTGCGTACGTCTTACATACGCAATTTTTTCTCAAGATTTTGATATTCATCCTATAAAAAATGTCGGATAATTACGTACAAATCACCTCAAACATTGATATTTACAAATTACACAAATGGTGATTTTCTTTTATACGATATTTGAGTGACAAGTTGAAAAATGGATGAAAGAGGATTGTTGATTTGTAAATAGCAAGTTTTGGGTGGTCTCTATGTAAATTTATCAAATAATTGAGTTTTTTTTTCATGAAAAATACTTTTAAAAAAGCAATTTTTCTACTCCTAAAATTCTTTTATTGTGTTTGCAGGCTTATCGAGTGACACGCTGATTTCGACCATCTCTAAAGAAGTCATGTTTGATCGTGTAATGAATTTTTAAATTATTGGCTCTGATTTATTGTGATTTTTCGAGCTAAAATCGAACCGTAAAATTTTGTCGAAATGTAGAAATTTATGTTGAAACATTTCTGCACGTATAATGTAATAAAACGACTTTTTTGTGGACTCTAAGCCCCGTTTGGGGCAGCTTATAAGTGCTGCATGTTATAAGTGCAGTTTGTTTGCGGCTGCATAACCGTTTGGTTTGCGTGTTTTTGGAAACACCGTCTGTCGCGTTTGGGTTTTTTACACTAAATACAGGCCGCGGATTGACCCTTGCGGTCGACTCGTGGGTCGCGTTTGAGGATAAGTTGCTTATCCTGTGCCCCAAAACAGACTCTTAAAATTCATTCTTTGATTATTGTGTATTTACATTATTATCATATAAAATTATCTTTTTTATTTTGTAAAGTATTTTTTTGGCATGGATTTATGATACCGGTGCTATGTGTGTAAATATTAAAGTTTACTTGCTAGATGTGTAAATACGTAAAATATGTGTTAATGTGTGTGAATTTCCCTTGTTCAAATTTGATAAAAATTAATTCATTGTTTAAAAATTGGGAAAGAAGTTTAGGTCTATCTGATCAGTTTCCATTAATGGATGAGCTTGCGAATAGAATATATTTTTCATATATTCATGTATGTAACACTTAAATTTTAATTTTTTTACATTTATAAGAGTATTTAAAATGCAAAAATTAAAGTTTAAGTATTAGATGTATAAATATATGAAATTCTTCGGTATTTATGTAAAATGTTAATCATAATTTTTAATATATATATATATATATAAAAGCTGTATTTTAATGTGATATTTAAGATTTTTATGCTGCGTAAATAAATATTAAAATTTAGAGATGAATTTCTAAACCTTCATATATATTATATTGGAACGTCCTCAAGCGAAATGCGTAACTGTAATTATAACAGAAAGTGCGTGCTCGGATGACTGGGTTTAAATTTCTAGAAGAAGCGACCCAGAGGAAGAGATACCGCGAATCACAACCGTTGATATCATCTGACGAACAAATCGGGCGATACAGATTTGCAAATTAATTTTGCTAAAACGTATGGGCTGTACTGTAATTTCACTCTTTGCGTACGGAATAACGGAATATAAATAGCAGCTTGCCGTATCTTCTTCCCGCTGGGAGCAAGTGATAAGAAGCAAGCAGAGGAAGAAGAAAGGCTACAAGCTAATTGAGCGAAGAACAAAGCAATGTTTTACTCTCACCAGCTCCTTGCGAGGAAGGCTCCTCTCGGCCAGATCTGGTGAGTGNGTTTGATACATCATATATGAATGGGTCATTCACATACATACCAATATACCATAAACCTCTTATGTATTTACAAATCTAACCCTGAAACCTTCATATTTCCATATTTAACCCTCAAATCTTTAGCATCATATAAAAACCTCTGTATTATTTCTTAAAGGTGAAATGCATCTTTTCATGCAGCGTTTTGGTGACACCAAAGTGTTTTAAATATAAATATAAAAGTTTAGATGAAATTTATCCTCAGGTAAATTTAAAGATTTTGGAGATAAAATTGGTACGTTAGAGAGGTTATTCAGAGGGTATTGGGGAGGTTATATCCACGTTATACCTAATTGTAATTTTCTTGTAAGTTACTCGTAACCTATAAATAAGTTCCGCACTTCTGTTTTCATATATTTGTAGCTTATAGGTAGGTTACCAGAGATATAACGTGGATATAACCTCCAATACAGGAGATATAATGCGGATATAACCCTCCAATACCCTCTGTATAATCTCCTGACGCACACAGCGCTGCATACCTCTTATATACACAAATTTTTCTCAAGATTTTGACATTCATCTTATAAAAAAATGTCAGATAATCGCGTACAAACCACCTCAAACATTGATATTTACTAATTACAGCAGTGGTGATTTTCTTTTATACGATATTTGAGTGACAAGTTGAAAAATGGATGAAAGAGGATTGTTGATTTGTAANAGTAAATTTAAAGATTTTGGAGAAAAAATTGCGTGCGTCTTACGTACGCAGCGCTGTGTATGTTAGGGAGGTTATTCAGAGGGTATTGGGGAGGTTATATCCACGTTATACCTCCTTGTAACTTCCTTGCAACCTACCCGTAACCTACAAATAAGTTTCGCGTTTCTGTTTTCATATATTTGTAGCTTGCAGGTAGGTTACTGGAGATATAATGTGGATATAACTCCCCAATACCGGAGATATAACACGGATATAACCTCCCAATACTCTTTGTATAACCTCCTGACGTACGCAGCGCTGCGTACGTCTTACATACACAAATTTTTCTCAAGATTTTGACATTCATCCTATAAAAAATGTCGGATAATTACGTACAAACCACCTCAAACATTGATATTTACTAATTACAACAGTGGTGATTTTCTTTTATACGATATTTGAGTGACAAGTTGAAAAATGGATTAAAGAGGATTGTTGATTTGTAAATAGAAAGTTTTGGGTGGTCTCTATGCAATTTTATCAAATAATTGATTTTTTTTTCATGAAAAATACTTTTAAAAAATCAATTTTTCTACTCCTAAAAATCTTTTATTGTGTTTGCAGGCTTATCGAGTGACACGCTGATTTCGACCATCTCTAAACTAGTCATGTTTGATTATGTAATGAATTTTTAAATTATTGGCTCTGATTTATTGTTGTAAATCGAACCGTAAAATTTTGTTGAAATATAGAAATTTATGTTGAAACATTTATGAACGTACAATGTAATAAAACGACTTTTTTGTGCACTCTTAAGATTCATCCTTTGATTATTGTGTATTTACATTAATATCATATAAAATTATCACTTTTATTTTGTAAAATATTTTTTTGCATGGATTTATGATATTAAAGTTTACTTGCTAGATGTGTAAATACATAAAATGTGTTAATGTGTGTAAATTTCCCTTGTTCAAATTTGATAAAAATTAATTCATTGTTTAAAAATTGGGAAAGACATTTAGGTCTATCTGATCAGTTTCCATTAATGGATGAGCTTGCAAATAGAATATATTTTTCATATATTTATGTATGTAACACTTAAATTTTAATTTTTTACATCTATAAGAGTATTTAAAATGCAAAAATTAAAGTTTAAGTATTGGATGTGTAAATATATAGGAAATTCTTCGGTATTTATGTAAAATGTTAATCATAATTTTTAATATATATATATATATATAAAAGCTGTATTTTAATGTGATATTTAAGATTTTTATGCTGCGTAAATAAATATTAAAATTTAGAGATGAATTTCTAAACCTTCATATATATTATATTGGAACGTCCTCAAGCGAAATGCGTAACTGTAATTATAACAGAAAGTGCGTGCTGGGACGACTGGGTTTAGAAATAAGAAGCGACACAGAGGAAGAGATCCCGCGAATCACAACCGTCGATATCATCTGACGAACAAATCGGGCGATACAGATTTGCGAAGTAATTTTGTTAAAACGTATGGGCTGTACTGTAATTTCATTCTTTGCGTACGGTATAACCGAATATAAATAGCAGCTCGCATCTTCTTCCCGCTGGGAGCAAGTGATAAGAAGGAAGCAGAGGAAGAAGAAGGCTACAAGCTAATTGAGCTAAGAACAAAGCAATGTTTTACTCTCACCAGCTCCTTGCGAGGAAGGCTCCTCTCGGCCAGATCTGGTGAGTGTTCGTTTCTGTTTCAGTGAAGTTTGTCTGGTTTGATTCCCGGTTGATCGATTCATTAACAGATTCTGAGCTATATTTGAATGCAGGATGGCAGCGACCTTGAATAACAAGATTAAGCGAAGAAATTTAGAGAAGCTCAATATCCCATTGATTTGGTGCGATTTTTATTTCAGGATGTTTGCTAATATTGCATTCATTCCATTTTCTTTTTAACTTAATCGTTGTCTCTAATCTTCATTGCAGTGAAGAGATTCTTAACCCTTCAATTCCGATGGCTTTGAGGCTTTCGGGAATTCTAATGGGTAAGTTGCATTAGATTATATTTGTTTCTTATAATCCGTATAATGGAATTTGCGTTTATTATTAGCTCTGCTGCTTAGTTTTCTCATCAGTTCTCATTTCGGTTTAATCGGGCTTCTTCTTAGGTGGTGTTGTGAATGTGTACAAACGAAAAGTTGACTTTCTCTATGGTACGATTCGCACTCGATCTGTGCTGTGCTCTCTCATTATTTTTATCTCTGCCAATTTAGTCTGCATTCTTAACAAAGTTACCCATCGTTTGGTTGTGCATTGGCTATGTTGCAGATGATGTGAATCGATTCTTGGTATTTTCTCTGATCTCGATTTAACCGGTTTCAATTTAATCTTGTCTTCATCTTTTTTCGCATTGTTTGATTCTATAGATCCAATGATTTTTGATAATCTGTTGATTGTGAGATGACATCGAACCCGTTAATAATGTTTGTGCATAGGAGGAGCTCAATAGAGTCTTCAAGGCGAAGAATGCAGTCGACGCCGGCTGCAAAACTCAGGCCAAGCGCAGAGCACAGGCCAGGTATGATGTCGAATCTCTCTCTCTCTCNGGGGTGTGATTTTTTTGGTGAATATTAGATGCATCGAAATATTATCTCTTCCAATGTTGTTAAATCATTCTGAAGGAGACCTACCAAATATCCGCGTGCACCCATATGGCCATATTAGGGATTCAAGTGAGTCGAGCTGACTCGTGATCCGGCTCAAGCTCCGCTCGATAAGTGGCTCATGAGCTGAGCTCGATGAGCTAACAAGCCAAGCTCAAGTTAGCCCCGATTCATCTGCTAATTTAAAAATTAATTAATATAAAATATACTCAAAATATAATAAAATTCTATATTTTATATTTCAATCATTAAAAATATTTTTTTAAAAAAAAATATTTTATATTTTATATTTTATATCAAATAATTTGTTATTATTATCTTGTAATTGCTCATATTAGTTGTTGTTTTATTATATCATTAGTTTTAATTAGTATTCTCTTTTTTATATTAATCAAGTTGGTCGTGAGCCGGGGGTGGCTCAAACTCATAGAATAAGGCTCGAGCTTGAACTCAATTAACTAATCAAGCTCAAGCTCAAATCTAGGGCAGCTCGAGCTCGACAACTCGTTTACACCTCGATGTGTGCACGCACGCTCGAGTCATGTGTTTGTATATTCAAGATTGAGTTATGATTATGATTATGGTTATTCAGTTTTTTATAGCATCAAGGTGTTATGAAAATAAATATCAAATTTTAGGTTTTAGATTTGTAAATCCATAAGAATTAGTTGGTACGTATGTAAATTTTCTTTTTAAATTTCTTCCCAAATTTTGCAATTCTACCAGAGCAATTGAAATCGAAACACAAAAATATAAACAAGTTTTGGATCGGTTTCAAACTAAACCATTCGAAACCGATCTGAGACGATGAAAATCATGATCACACTAATTAAATTGACTAATAATACAAATTGATTATACAAATTATTGATATATTTTACCCCACAGATGATGGAATGGGGCACAAACAGATGGAAATAGAGAACCAAGCCAAAGAGGAGGTAGACCAAGAAGCCCAATTGGTGGGCTAAGACACTGTTTCTATTCAAATTTTTTTTCAATGAATTTCCATCTCATTAGAATTAATAATAAATTAAGGGCATTTACGTACCTATCATCCAATTCATGCATATTTACATAAATACCACCATAGTTTTACTTTTTACTTTTTAACCCCTCAAAATTTTCTTATCACATCAAAAATACCATTATTTAACTTTTACAAAGATAAGTACGCTTTCCATCCTTACATTAGGTGGTATGCATGTAAATTTTAAAGTTGAGGTGTAGACATGTAAATACATTGAAATTGATTGGTATGTATGTAAATCTTCCTTAATTGTTATTCAACAGAGTAACAAGAAAGAGGCGGACGTGCATCACCGTACCAAAAGGAAGGCAAGAAGAAACTCAAGTAAGATCATCATAGATGAGCAGGCCATGATCCCAAGTGAAACATACCATTCGTGGCTCAATGATGCTTCCGACATCCGTTCGCTTGGAAGGAAAAAGACAAAGGTCATATTTTACCGCATGCATTTAATTTCTAATTGATGCATTTACATACATACCAGATAGTTCCTATGTATTTACAATTCTAACACCAAAACTATATTTTCTTACATTTGTACCACCCAACTCTTTATCTTTCATATCACAACAAAAACGTCACTATTTTAGCTTTTAAAAAATAAAATACATTTTTTCATGCAAAGTAAGGTGGCATATGTGTAAGAAAAATGAAGCTTAGGCTTTATATATGTAAATGCATGGGAATTAACTGGTATGTATGTAAAGCGTCCTAATCTCTATCAACTAGCTCAATTAATCCAGTTAAAATTCTAATATTACCGTTGTTTTTCTTTTAATATAAGTATAATATATAAATTTTAACTTTTTTCTATTTTGAATCCATAAAGTTTTCAAAACATAGTAATAAGTACCAAACCATTTTCAAATCTAGCACATACATTTACAAATCTAACACAAAAACTTTAATTTTTACATTTATGCCATCCAAAATTTTCTTTTCGCATAAAACATGTCATTATCTTAACTGTTAAAAAATGAAAGGGACCGTTTCATGTATGTGAAAAATGACATATAAGTAAAAAAAAAATTAAAATTTAGGTGTTAGATACGTAAATGCATAAGAATTAGGTGTTATGTAAGTAAATGTTCCAAATAAAATATGATTGATTATAACCATTGCAAGGAATATGACAGTAAGCATTGCATTACATAGAAAATTCACAAAAAAACTATTTCATTTATGTTCACATATAATACTAAAACCCATTATTTTAGTCATTTGCTACTGGTTACATTTTTTTCCCATTTCTTACAGAATTACTTAATTGTCCATGTTGATTTTTTTTTTCCTTAAATCATTTTTACATAGCCGGCCACTCACCTATTGCGCTCAGCCAAGATAGACACTCTCATGGATCTGCCACCGCTGNTTTAATCTATCATATACTTTGATTTAAAAATGATGACCAAATTGATTGGAACTTTTCTGTAATTTCTGTTAGCGAAATTCAAATAAATTTTACATATATTTATTTGATTATTAATAATTTTCAGAAGATTAGAACCTGAATTTGAGATTTATGAGCTTAAGTGAAACAAAATATTGAAAAATTAACTAGATAAATTACTATAGTATATTAAATGGATTTTTGAGTCATGGGGCTATTAATTAATCTTGCGGTCTGATAACCTTACGCTAAAATTTGAAGTTCCTGATTTTGAAATTCTTTCCATTTTGTCTTCATCCACCGAGGTTTTCTGCCAAAAGNGAAGTTCCTGATTTTGAAATTCTTTCCATTTTGTCTTCATCCACCGAGGTTTTCTGCCAAAAGTATTTTAATTTTCATCATCGAAGTTTAGAGATTAGTAATACTCCTATTACATTTCTGCATAATTAAAAAAATTCAAGGAATTAATTTCATGCTATACATTCATTTTTATTAACATCTGCAGACATTGCAAGATTTGGATGATCAATATGTCAACATAGTTGTTGNCTACATTTCTGCATAATTAAAAAAATTCAAGGAATTAATTTCATGTTATACATTCATTTTTATTAACATCTGCAGACATTGCAAGATTTGGATGATCAATATGTCAACATAGTTATTGNTCTCGATTTAACCGGTTTCAAATTAATCTTGTCTTCATCTTTTTTCGCATTGTTTGATTCTATAGATCCAATGATTTTTGATAATCTGTTGATTGTGAGATGATAATAATGTTTGTGCATAGGAGGAGCTCAATAGAGTCTTCAAGGCAAAGAATGCAGTCGACGCCGGCTGCAAAACTCAGGCCAAGCGCAGAGCACAGGCCAGGTATAATGTCGAATCTCTCTCTCTCTCCGACACTACTCTCACTAATGTCTAATGATAATTGAGACCTGCAACTGTTTGAAGGTCCGAGGCTGCAATTACAATCACGGACATAGATAATTTCGACGTGAATATGGAGCAGCACACCATCCACCCCCCATTTTTTGATGTCGCCAGATTCCGGAAAATGGTGATGTCCTTAGAAATTCTCAATTTCTAATCTATCATTTTAATGCGATTTTTTCCCCATTTTCAATGCTGTAATAATGCAAAAATTATGTTTATTAATTTAATCTATCATATACTTTGATTTAAAAATGATGACCAAATTGATTGGAACTTTTCTGTAATTTCTGTTAGCGAAATTCAAATAAATTTTACATATATTTATTTGATTATTAATAATTTTCAGAAGATTAGAACCTGAATTTGAGATTTATGAGCTTAAGTGAAACAAAATATTGAAAAATTAACTGATAAATTACTATAGTATATTAAATGGATTTTTGAGTCATGGGGCTATTGATTAATCTTGCGGTCTGATAACCTTACACTAAAATTTGAAGTTCCTGATTTTGAAATTCTTTCCATTTTGTCTTCATCCACCGAGGTTTTCTGCCAAAAGTATTTTAATTTTCATCATCGAAGTTTAGAGATTAGTAATACTCCTACTACATTTCTGCATAATTAAAAAAATTCAAGGAATTAATTTCATGTTATACATTCATTTTTATTAACATCTGCAGACATTGCAAGATTTGGATGATCAATATGTCAACATAGTTATTGGCGACGATGACCACTCTGTTCAAAGGCAGCATCATCAAGGTATGCACAACTTATAGGGTATTTACATACATAACACCCAATTCATATGTATTTACATATCTAACATCTAAACTTTATTTTTTATATTTATATCATTCAAATCTTTCAAATCACATAAAAAATACCACCATTTTAACTATTAAGAAGTGAAATACATCTTTTCAGGCATATGCAACGTGCCATATACGTAAAAATTGAAGCTTAGGCTTTAGAAATGTAAATATATAGAAATTTAGCGGTATGTACGTAAATCTTCACAAATTATATAGCAAAAAATTGTATAGCGATTGTCAAAATAGAATTTTGAAATCTTTTAGTTGTGTCATTTTAATTTTAAATTCTTAAACTGACTTGTAAACTTGCAGCTAATCCAGCCGACATCACATTGCCTGATAGAATTGATTTGAGCACAATACACACCGTCCCCTCGGATCACTTCGACAGGTAAGAATCATTTCAGCATCAATGGTGGTTTTTTTTTTCCAATGAATTAAAATTTTTTATCATTTTCGTATGAGTAATCAATATTTTATAATTTTTTTTTCAAATGTTTTCTTGTTCTTAGATTTGATATTGTAGATGAAACCTTCATTGAGGCTGACTTAACGTCTCAAGTCTTGCCAGATTCTCAACCTCGACTTCCTCCGTCCCCTCCACCGCAGGAACCACTCCATGGTCTGTATTGATTATTTATTTATGTGAGACAAGTAAACTTGTGAGTGGGTTCGGGTCCGATTTGATAAGTGGCTCATGAGCTGAGCTCGATGAGCTAACAAGCCAAGCTCAAGTTAGCCCCGATTCATCTGCTAATTTAAAAATTAATTAATATAAAATATACTCAAAATATAATAAAATTCTATATTTTATATTTCAATCATTAAAAATATTTTTTTAAAAAAAAATATTTTATATTTTATATTTTATATCAAATAATTTGTTATTATTATCTTGTAATTGCTCATATTAGTTGTTGTTTTATTATATCATNTGATCAGTTCGACAGGTAAGAATCATTTCAGCATCAATGGTGGTTTTTTTTTCCAATAAATTAAAATTTTTTTATCATTTTCGTATGAAGTAATCAATATTTTATAATTTTTTTTTCAAATGTTTTCTTGTTCTTAGATTTGATATTGTAGATGAAACCTTCACTGAGGCTGACTTCACGTCTCAAGTCTTGCCAGATTCTCAACCTCGAGTTCCTCCGTCCCCTCCACCGCAGGAACCACTCCATGGTCTGTATCGATTATTTATTTATGTGAGACAAGTAGGCTTGTGAGTGGGCTCGGGTCCGATATGGTAAGTGGCTCATGAGCTGAGCTCGATGAGCTAACAAGTCAAGCTCAAGTCAGCCCCGGTTCATCTTCTAATTTAAAAATTAATTAATATAAAAAATATATTAATATATAATAAAATTCTATATTTTATATTTCAATCATTAAAAATATTTTTTTTTAAAAAAAATATTTTATATTTAATATTTTATATCAAATAATTTGTTATTATTATCTTGTAATTGCTCATATTAGTTGTTGTTTTATTATATCATTAGTTTGAATTAATATTCTCTTTTTTATATTAATCAAGTTGGTGTGAGCCAGTGCTGGCTCAAACTTGTAGAATAAGGCTTGAGCTTGAACTCAATTAACTAATCGAGCTCAAGCTCAAGTCAAGGGCAGCTCGAGCTCGACAACACGTTTACACCTCGATGTGTGCACGCTCGCCCGAGCCATGTGTTTGTATATTCAAGATTGAGTTATGATTATGATTATGGTTATTCAGTTTTTTTATAGCATCAAGGTGTTATGAAGATAAATATCAAATTTTAGGTTTTAGATATGTAAATTCATAAGAATTATTTGGTACGTATGTAAATTTTCTCTTTTAATTTCATCCCAAATTCTGCAATTTTACCAGAGCAATTGAAACCGATCGAAACTCAAAAATATAAACAAGTTTTGGATCGGTTTCAAACTAAACCATCCGAAGCTGATCTGAGACGATGAAAATCATAATCACACTAATTAAATTGACTAATAATATAAATTGATTATACGAATTATTGATATATTTTACCCCACAGATGATGGAATGGGGCACAAACAGATGGAAATAGAGAACCAAGCCAAAGAGGAGGTAGACCAAGAAGCCCAATTGGTGGGCTAAGACACAGTTTCTATTCAATTTTTTTTTCAATGAATTTCCATCTCATTAGGATTAATAATAAATTAAGGGCATTTACGTACCTATCATCCAATTCATGCATATTTACATAAATACCACCATAGTTTTACTTTTTACTTTTTTACCCCTCAAAATTTTCTTATCACATCAAAAATACCATCATTTAACTTTTACAAAGATAAGTACGCTTTCCATCCTTACATTACGTTGTATGCATGTAAATTTTAAAGTTGAGGTGTAGACTTGTAAATACATTGAAATTGATTGGTATGTATGTAAATCTTCCTTAATTATTATTCAACAGAGTAACAAGAAAGAGGCGGATGTGCATCACCCGACCAAAAGGAAGGCAAAAAGGAACTCAAGTAAGGTCATCATGGATGAGCAGACCATGATCCCAAGTGAAACATACCATTCGTGGCTCAATGATGCTTCCGACATCCGTTCGCTTGGAAGGAAAAAGACAAAGGTCATATTTTACCGCATGCATTTAATTTCTAATTGATGCATTTACATACATACCACCTGGTTCCTATGTATTTACATATCTAACAGCAAAACTATATTTTCTTACATTTGCACCACCCAACTCTTTATCTTTCATATCACAACAAAACTATCACCATTTTAGCTTTTAAAAATTAAAATACATCTTTTCAAACAAAGATAAGGTGGCATATGTATAAAAAAAAATGAAGCTTAGTGTCACCTCCCAAAATAGCTCTTAGTGGGCAGCCCAGGACTTAAATACTGTTTTTCGGCCATACAGCTAGCCAATATGAGACTATTTGTCCGTGACATTAGGCTTTAGATATGTAAATACATAGGAATTAAATGTTATGTATGCAAAGCTTCCTAATCTCTATCAACTAGCTCAATTAATCCAGTTAAAATTCAAATATTACCGTTGTTTCTCTTTTAATATGGTAAGTTCGTTTTTATTCTAACAGCAAAATGGCAAATATTTGACCCAACATCAAAATTTTGTTCTGTTTTGAATCTAATACTAAGAATTCTACACTCAACTACCTTATTTCAAGAATGTTATAGTAATATTTAGAGAAATTTACATAAATACCACACAATTCTTATGTATTTAAATATCTAACTCCGAAAATTTGATATTTACACTATAACATTTTGGACCATTATTTCAGATTCAAATATGGGTATTTAAGCTTCTTACACTATAACTGACACAAGTATAATAAATAAATTTTTTAACTTTTTTCTATTTTGAATCCATAAAGTTTTCAAAACATAGTAATAAGTACCAAACCATTTTCAAATCTAGCACATACATTTACAAATCTAACACATAAACTTTAATTTTTACATTTATGCCATCCAAAATTTCTTATCGCATAAAACATGTCATTATCTTAACTTTTAAAAAATGAAAGGGACCGTTTCATGTATGTGAAAAATGACATGTAAGTAAAAAAAATTAAAATTTAGGTGTTAGATATGCAAATACATAAGAATTGGGTGTTATGTAAGTAAACATTCCAAATAAAATATGATTGATGATAACCATTGTGCGGAATATAACAGTAAACATTGCATTACATAGAAAATTCACAAAAAACTATGTCATTTATGTTCACATATAATACTAAAACCCATTATTGTAGTCTCAATAGCGTCATTCAGTATGGAAAATTTGCTACTTGTTACATTTTTTTCCCATTTCTTACAGAATTACTTAATTGTCCTTATTGATTTTTTTTTTCTTTAATTAATTTTTACACAGCCGGCCACTCACCTATTGCGCTCAGCCAAGATAGACACTCTCATGGATCTGCCACCGCTGTGTCTTTTAGCTAGCTCAAACAACTTTCTTCATAACATTCATTACCCAGAGCCACTTATGGAACTGTGGAGAAAATGTACTATAGGAAAACCTAAAACGCCAGCAAGTAAGTATCATATTCCTTCGTGTTAACATTAAGCATTAATGTGAACCAACAAACTAACATATGCCTACTTCTCATTTCATTGTCAGTACATCAGAGGAACACACCCCGTTCATCCTCTGAGGAAGTGATACGCCAAGATTTCGTTGAACTTGTGAGTTTTATTGCATGACGATTAGGAGTGTCAAATCGGGTTCCCAATTGTATTCGGTTCTGGCTGAAATCGACTCGACCCGAATATAATCAACATATTAAATGGGTCAAAAAGTCTATCTGAACCAAACTGACCCCCATTCAACTCGAATGGCTCGAACTTTCAATCGGTGTAACATGTTTAAAACACACATAACAATTAATTAAGTCAATTTTGGATTAATTTCCAATCAAGTTCGGGTTGGTGGGATAATTTTGGCACCCCTAATAAAAAATATATATTTTAATAGAATTAAAGTTCAATACTAAATATATATTGACTATATCTTTTTCATTATTTTATGAATGGATATATTTATGTCGGAAGTTCGAGCATGGTAGTTTTGATATCGACAAAATGCGGGCTGCTAAAGAAGATTTTGGTTTTGCTCCTGGCGGTTTCTCTGGAGGATTCACTTCCTCTGATAGTCGTGGTATAGTTATATCATCATTTTTTAATTAAAATTATGTAGCTTGTATGTATTTACATACTTTACAAGGCTGATTATACTGTTTTTAAAACAGTTGATGATTCTCAGCCTATTCTCAGCTCTGGAGCTAGCCGTAATTCATTGACTTCCGGAAGGTTTGCAAATATATTATAAGTGTAATTAACTAAATATAAAAAATTAGATGTTCGATATGTAAATACATAAAACTGTTGTGGCCTGTTTAAAATATTGTTTACCCATTAAAGGCATAAAATCAATAGACACAAATAAACGTACTCTAAGGTATTAAACATTAGTAGATATTAGTTAGTTTCTTATATAGCAACTCTGTTATGAGCATTGGAACAGGTCCAGACAAAATTATGCGCCCATCGGAAACCTGTATACAGTTGCCGAAGACTTTGATACAGGTGCCGAAGACCTGGTCTTCCCAAGCTTAGGTATGCGAATATTTGAACCTTCGTTATCTTTTACTTAATTTTAGAAAATATGTACATGCAACATTGAATTAAGTGTGGATTTATCGATATCCTTTAAATTTTAAAAAATATATATATATATATATAAATAATAAATTTAAATATATATTTTTACATATAATTTAGATTAATAAGTTTGCCTAATAATTCCCTCCAGATACAGCCTGCTTTTAGAAGTGAAATTCACATTTTTTTTATTTATGGGAAAGTAGGGCTGTCAAAACGGCTCGTTGTTCGCGAACAGCTCGTGTTCGGCTCGTTAAGAAGCTCGTGTACTGNCAGCTTAGGTATGCGAATATTTGAACCTTTGTTGTCTTTTACTTAATTTTAGAAAAAATGTACATGCAACATTGAATTAAGTGTGGATTTATCGATATCCTTTAAATTTTAAAATTTATATATATATATATAAATAATAAATTTAAATATATATTTTCACATATAATTTAGATTAATAAGTTTGCCTAATAATTCCCTCCAGATACAGCCTGCTTTTAGAAGTGAAATTCNCTTATGAATATGCGATTAGGGTTGTCAAAATGACTCTTTGTTCGAGAACGGCTCGTGTTCGACTCGCTAAGCAAATGCACTAAACACTTTTTGAGCTCGAAATATAAATGAGCTGAACACGAGCTGGGCCTGGGCTCGCTCGTGTTCGGCTCATTTACACCCCTATCAGTAAGATGGTAAATATGTAAAAAATAAAAGTTTATGTTTTAGATATGAAAATACATGGGAATTAAATGGAATGTATGTAAATTTCCAAATAAATAATGTGTTTGTTTGTGAATCATTTAATTGTTAAGTACTTATCCCTATCTTACTTCACTCTTTCATATGCCAAACTTCATAGAACCGTTCGAAGAAACAGGACCCGCTAATACTCCAATTCCTCACGCATTACGTGAACCCGCAATCGACAGAGTTACAGAGTCCATTCGCAAGTAAGTTCAGCTCCTATAAGATTTACATACATGCCACTCAATTCTTATCTACTTATGTCACCTTATCCATGCATAGAGGTGTAAACTGAGTCGAGTCAAGCCGAGTCACCTTCGACTTGATTTTGAGCTTGATTCATTTTTTCAAGTTTGAGCTCTTACTCGAGCTTAAGTTTATGAGTTCGAGCCGTCTTGTTTATTATAAAAGAAAAAAAATAATATTAATTTAAAGTAATGATGGGAGAGAAATAATAAGAAATTATTTAATATAAAATACAAATATTACTTTTTAATATTTTTAATACTTTAAAGATAAAATCTTCAAATTTATCATATTTAGAGCTTAGCTTGAGCTT